>JAWQEG010001301.1:217500-322500 GCA_033782935.1 Petrolisthes cinctipes
GTTCCCATTTAAAACACAAACTTTTAAAAAATGAACTGTATACGATTTTAAAAATAGGCATATAAAATACATGTATATATAGTAGGGTAGGATATGGCAGCATCTGGCAACTCAATCACCCACGCTAGCAACACCTGGCAGCCCAACCACCCACACATGCGCAGTATGGACACACGGGACGCTTCACTTCATTCTGCTACACCGGCTAGTATATCAGCCTGTTCATTGCCATAGATACCATAATGTGAAGGTACCCATATTAGCTTGATTGATTAATTGGCACAAAACAGCTTACTAGTGATATTACCCTGTATTTCGTTGTTAGGCTTGTCGGCGCCTTTTATCTCATTCTGGCCGGCTGCACGCGGTGTCATGGCGGCCTACAGTGGCGGGTGGACAGGTGAGGAGAGGGAAGCGCAAGGTGCTTGATGTCTGCTACAATAGACATGCCGGATTCGAAGGATTTATTTCAATGAATAATTTCTTATTTTCGGCAATTACGTAAGGAGTGCGGAGGAGTTGATCGGTTAGGGACGCCCCAAGCTCTTAGTACGATAAGCTGATCACAGATGGACACAGCGCAAAATTTAAACTATTTTATGACGCGATCTTTGACTCGTGACAAATTAATAACTGGTTCCGGTGACTAATAAGAAATATATGGTGACTGTGGTATCGTTTTACTCTGAAGACCCGACAGTCTATTTCCACCATGGAGGTATAATAAAAGGAGGCGGCATGAGGCGCTTGTCCACTGCCCTCTGTACTACAGTAGTAGTACAAGCAATGTGAAGCCAGTAGGTGAGGCTTATTGACACTGCCCCACATTGACTCAAAGCATTACCGCGGGAGCTTAAATTAAACCCATTGTACTTATTATTAATTTTCTCTTATTAGAGACATTGAACTAGATCAATGTATGAAAACTGCATAAAATGATCTTATTCTGTCTATCATCAAACGTTCTTCAACCTAATAAATTATTCAGTTCCCAGAGCATTACCTAGTCTCCAAAAATTTTCCTAGGAGGTGTATAAATGAAAGGATGGATGAATGAATGAATGAATTGTTTATTATTGTAAAGAAGTATAATAAAGGATAATGCCATAGCTTAAAAATCAACACACACACAGTATTATACGATTGAGAAAAGTGCAAAGGCATATAAAAAAAGATTATACAGTAACAGTAATAATGGGTCTATTGTGTGGGAACATTCATTAGGTTTGAAAGGGGCTTGTTATATTCACATGTACTGTTTAAAAATACACAAGATACTTGTAGAGAAAATACTGAAAATTAGATCTGAACTGCAGGACATACACAACACAATGAGCATAAATTCACACGTAATCTACTGTAATCACAGTGTAAACTAAACCAAGGTGCCAATTGAGAATCAAATTATATGAAATGAGCCACTTAACTATGATAAAATTCATTTTAATTTAGGTGCGTGTGTTGCCAATGATAGTTTGGCTGAGCCGTCATCCAGAAAGACCCCAGGCCTCGTCTCAGGGTCTGCAGAGGGGTAGACTTTTCTTCATGGTTTGCGATTGTACGTCGTGCACAGCTGAAGCACCCTCCGCCGTCTTGGCAGCTGGAGGCAAACAGTCCACACCATCGGAATCCTGCGAGGAGTCGTACGAGGTATCAACGGGTCGCTTGGTAGAGGTTGAGGAGGTGGAAGGCTGCAACCTGAGCTGCGGAGTGACCGAGGAGAGGAGAGGAGGGTTGCGAGAAGGCAGCTCAGGCCAGTGATCCTCGATAGGAGACTCATCCTCTTCCGACATGGCCAAGTCGGCCTCCAAGCAGGAATCCGTGCTCTCCATCAGGCCAGGCAATGCCTAGATAGGAAGCAAACAACAACACGAACAACTGAACACTCAATTAGCCAGGGATACACACACACACACACCCACACACACACAGAGACAATCACAACAAAACAATACACAAAACAACAATAGACAAACAACAGCAGCAACACTACAGAAACAACAACACACAAACAAGAACTCAGAAACAATATAAACAACAACACACAAACAAGAATGCAAAAACAACACAAACAAGAATGCAGACAGAGCGCCACGAGAACGTCCACACTCCACCAGTGCTGGATCGAGACTCCCTCATATCCCCTTGTATGCTTGGCTTGTCTCTGATACGTAGTTTCCTCTTGTGTATATGTGTATGTGTACATACAGGATTATATGTGTTAAAGAGATAATGATATTGTCATGATCTTATCCCTCCTTAAGTATTTCCACTGTGTAAAACCCTTCAGGTTGTTTAGGTAATTCCCACTGTGTTAGTTGTTCCCCACACCAGACCCGCAGCACTCACTGCCTCAGGGGAAACCCTGTGGTAGGGGGGCCCAGTAGTCTGGTGCGTCATTTGGGCACCTCTTTTTCTTAAACTACTTTTTCTTCTATATTTTCCGTGCGACCTCCTGGGCCTACGGTTGTCTCTTGGCTGAGCAACGGTATTCGCTTGGGAGGTGGGTTCCTACTACACCACCCCTCGCATTAGGCAGGTTCGGTGGTGGGGAAGTTCCTTCCGCACAAACTCCGATCCCCTAGCTGGTACTGGAGAACGCCGCCAGGCTACCACTAGGGGGGGGCGAGTAAAGGTAACTTTTATTCCCTAAATTATTGTCCATTTTTGGGGGTTGATACAATAGTTCAGGGAGGTAGGTGAGTGTGCGAGGAGAGGGGTCGGACGTAGTCCGATGCCCCGGATGGATGAACCCCCGACTAGCCTCCCTCCTCCTCAAGGAGGGAGGTTAACGACCAAGGACCAAACTAGGACAATGGCTGACAATAATGGAACCCCTACGGCAGACAGACAAAGACAACCTGATGTTAAAATTCCTCCTATGAATGCTCGCTATGTAAATATTAGATGTGTTGATGAGGGTCAGTCTCTCAAAAACTTTAACCCCTTTATCGTCAAAAAGGTCCTTGATGGTCAAGTGGGTGGCAGTCTTGCTGCTGCTAACAAGTTGCGTGATGGTAGTATCCTGGTAAAAGTACTGAAGGCATCCCAGGTTAAGGATCTCCTTAAACTGACGCAAATTCATAACTTTAAGGTGAAAGCCACCATTCCAGTGGGGCCGAATACCTGTAAGGGCGTCATTTTCCATAGGGATTTGGCCGCTCTGGATGAGGCTGAAATTTTGGAAGGAATGAAGGACCAAGGCGTTGTTGATGTACAAAGTATGACCAGGATGAGAGAGAACAAGAGAGAGAAATTTGGCTTGTGTTTCCTGACTTTTGCTTCAGCCCAGATTCCGGAAACAGTAAAGATTGGATATGAAATTGTTCACGTTAGACCATACATTAAGAAACCAATGCGTTGTTTCCGTTGCCAGAAATTCGGACACACAGCATTGAGGTGCTTCAATAAAGATTCATTCACTTGTGGTAAATGTGCAGGTAGACACGAGACTGAGTTGTGTTCAGAGACAGTCTTCAGGTGTGCTAATTGTGGCGGCCCCCACCAGGCAAGTGCAGGTGACTGCAGGAGCCTTAAAGTGGAGACTGAAGCAATGGCATACATGAGGGCTCATGATGTCAGTTATGGTGAGGCAAAGAGGAAGGTGGAGGGGGTTAACCAAACTCCCACAGTTTCCTATGCTGCAGCTATAACTGGCAACACTGCTCCTGTAACTACAACAAATGTTAACGTGGCTATCCAAGCTAAAGATAATGAAATTAAAGACTTGAAGGATACTGTAAACAAATTAACGCTGCTAGTAGAAAGTTTGACAAAGAAATTAGAAGTTGTTGAATCAACCCAGCAAAAGAAGCACCACAAAGCTGATGATACCGTATCAGTTTCAAAATCTCATGTTCTCGCTCAGGTGACTCCCATGAAGCCTACATCCGGGAGTCGTCCGGTTCGTCGCGAGACGAGCCGTTCGAGGACTGGCTCTGTACCTCGTGGAGAGGAACAGGCGATGGAGACTACCGTCGCGAAACCTGCCCGCGGGAGGTCCCCGGGAAGTGCAGGGGAGGAAGAGGGTCTTCCCTCCCAGCACAAAAAGGTTCGGCCAGACGAACAAGGCTCCAAGAAACCCCATAAACAGCGATAATCTTCGCGCTAACCATACTCCAATGGAACTGTCGAAGTCTTAGAGCTAGATTAAATGAACTTAAACTTTTGGCTTGTTCTTACGCTGCCGATATTATTGCCCTTCAGGAAACTCATCTGAACGACCAAGTCGAAGACGAGGTTGTTCAGCTTCGGAACTACAAGTTAATTAGGAGGGACCGTGGGGGGAGGGGTGGAGGTGGAGTGGCAATCTACATCCGCCATAACCTCCCTTTCACTGGTGTGCCCTGTAATTTTCCTCTGGAAAGTGTCGCTTGCAGAGTAAAATTCGGTGGCACCTACCTGACTATCTGTTCTGTCTACTGTCCTCCTGATACAGTAACTTATGATGATGTTTTTGATCTATAGGACAGTCTGCCCTGTAGAAAATTAATTGTAGGTGATTTTAATGCTCATCATACGTTATATGGTTCCCTGCAGGAGGACAGAAAGGGGGAACAGATGGCTAGGCTAATCAGTGATTCCAATTTGGTTCTTCTGAACGACGGTAGTCCGACGAGAGTTGATGATAATACTGGTAATTTTAGCGTTCTTGACCTATCTCTGGTCTCCCCATCAATTGCAGCCTCTTGCCAGTGGCTACCCATTGATGACTCATTGGGAAGCGACCATTTTCCTATTGTGATTAAATTTAAAAGCGACACTATTAAAAAGCCTTCAGCACCTAAATTTAACGTAAAAAAAGCAGACTGGGTGTCCTTCACAAAGGGTGTCAATATTGAAATTGTTGGAGAAACCATTGATGATAAAGTAAATAATATTCAAGATAATATCCTCAAAGCCGCAATGGCAACAATTCCTAAGACTTCGGTAGATAGCGCAAAACATAGAGTTCCATGGTGGACGCCAGATTGCCGCAGGGTACTGTGTGAGAGGAATAGAGCCTACAGGCTTTTCAAAAATCACATTAGTGATGAGAACTTTCGCAAGTATAAACTTGCGAGAGCTAGGGCTCGTCGAACCATCAGACAAGCCAAACGAGACTCCTGGCGATGCTTTGTCTCTAGTATTACCAGTGAAACATCAATTTCCCAAGTCTGGTCCACTGTAAGAAAATTAAATAAGAAAAAAATATCTAATAAAATTACCAACATCACTTTTAATAACATCAATTATGACGAACCTAGAGACATTGCTAACGCCCTCGCCAGGCAGTTCTCTTTTGCTAGCAGCTCTGAAAATTACCATCCAGCTTTCCTGCCCATCAAGGAAGCATCAGAGCTGCAGCATATTGACTTTGCCACAGGAGATGAATTAGATTACAACAGTGATCTAACAATGCAAGAGCTTGTCCAAGCCCTAGGAGCCTGTAGTGGGACATCCCCAGGACCCGATGAGATTCGGTATGAGATGATAAACCATCTTGATCATGATTCCATGATCAAGATGTTGCAAGTGTTTAACGAGATTTGGAGGGGTCACACCTTTCCAAACTCGTGGCACTTTGCACATGTCATTCCCAAACCGAAAGGAGGGGGGGACCCCAGATCGACTTCATCGTATCGCCCTATTGCGCTCACAAGTTGTTTATGCAAGGTCATGGAACGAATTGTTAATCGTAGGCTATTGCATTTTTTAAATTCCAGGAATTTGCTGGTTGACGAGCAGTGTGGCTTCCGTAAAGGTTCAAATTCAAGAGGCATTTGCCAAAAAACAATTTTTGATTGCAGTATTTTTAGACATTGAAAAAGCCTACGACATGACTTGGCGACATGGCCTCCTCAGGAAACTATATGCGATGGGATTACGCGGTAACCTGCCCTTTTTTGTTAAGAATTTCATTTCTGACAGAACTTTCTCTGTCAAGCTTTTTTCGGACACAGTCACTTTCTCGGACATATTTGTCCAGGCAAATGGGGTGCCCCAGGGGAGTGTTCTGTCTCCGACCTTATTTCTATGTATGATCAATGACATTCTACCAGCTCCTCCTCGAAATCTTAAATACTCACTGTACGCCGACGACTGTGCGATATGGCACTCCAGCTGTAATGCAGAGTTTTCGGCAACTCGGATCCAATTGGCACTGGATTTGATTCACAATTGGGGCCTCCAGTGGGGTTTTAGGTTTTCAGTAAGAAAGAGTGTAGGGGTTATTTTCACTCATAGGAAGAAGCCAGACGTCAGGCTGACTATGGGTGTCAACCCCCTACCTATTCAAAATTCTACTAAATTTCTTGGACTGCATTTTGACAGTCGACTGACATGGCGAGTCCATGACAGTCAGTTAAAAATTAAATGTTTAAAAGCACTCAATTTGCTGAAGTGCATTTCTGGTACTCAATGGGGAGCAGATAGGAAGTCATTGCTAATGCTATATAAATCCCTGATTAGATCTAGAGTAGATTATGGGTCAATAGTGTATGGTTCGGCATCTGAGTCTGTGTTGAAAGGTTTGGATGTTGTACAGAATGCGTGTTTGCGTGTGTGTCTTGGAGCCCTACGTTGCACTCGAATCGAGCGTCTAGAGGTGGAGTCACAAGTGCCTCCCCTCCGATTGAGACGAGATCAACAACTGTTAGTATACTGTGCTAAAAAATCCAGGGTGCCGAGTCATCTTCCCGGGAATGCCTTGCTACGGCAACAGCACCCGGGGGGCCATGGCGTTAGGCCCCTGGCAGAGGGACCGAGTCGTCCGTCCGGGAACCCCTGCGCCCCAGGGGGCACTGGCGTGAGGCCAATGGGGACCAGGCCCCAAGTTCAGGTACCCGGGGAGCCGAGTCATCCTCCCGGTAATGCCTTGGTGAGGCATTTGCAGCCGGGGGGCCATGGCGATAGGCCCCCGGAAGGGCCGAGTTATCCGCCTGGGCGTCGCACGGCCCCGGAGGGCACTGGCGTGAGGTCCCTCAGAGCAAGACTCCACGACCTCGTAGAGTGTGTCGGTATAGAATTATCAACAATCGATTCCCTGGTTTTAGTAAATATTGCACCCTGGGTAACACCCCCCTTCACTATTGTGGATTCCTGGCTGCCAGGGGTTAAATCCCGGGTGCCGGAAGTGGAGGTACACCAGAGGTTTCGTGAGATAATTGTTCAACATCTTTCATATTTCCATCTGTATACCGACGGCTCCAAGACGGATGAATGTGTGGGTGCAGGTGTATGGTCGACTGAATGCCAGTTAAGATTCAGACTGCCGATTCATACATCTATTTTTATTGCTGAACTTTTTGCTATTAATAAAGCTTTGGATTTTGCCCTATCGACGACCCACGATAGGATAGTGATTTTTACTGATTCATTAAGTTCACTTCAAGCTATTAAATCCTTAAATACAACTAACAACGAAATACAGGGTAATATCATTAGTAAGCTGTTTTGTGCCAATAAATCAATCAAGCTAATATGGGTACCTTCACATTATGGTATCTATGGCAATGAACAGGCTGATATACTAGCCAGGTCAACTGTTGATCTGGACCTTAGCATAGTCCGTACGGATCCCAGGTGTTTTGTTTCCCTCATTAAGTCTCGAATTCATCTCCTGTGGCAAAGGCAGTGGACCAGATTAGACATCAGAAATAAAGTAAGAACAGTTATTGAACCCTGGGCTACGTCGTCATGGCGTAGTCGCAGGGACGAGGTGGTGTTGGCCCGTCTTAGGGTCAATGCCACATGGCTAACCCACCTAGAACCTTATGTAAACAGAAACTTTCCCCCCATGTGCCAATCATGCAATACAATAATGTCAATAGCCCATCTGCTAATTTTTTGCACAGAATACGAAAATCAACGTAGCAAAATTAAAAAATATTTCCAACTTAAAAAAATAGCTTTCACTATCAACAACTTACTAGCAGATGACAAGAATATTATAAACAAATTAATGAGTTTTCTGAGGGAGACAAAACTTTATGACCTTATATAGATTGATATAATAAAATGGATCCAATGGCTTAATGATCTTTGGCTATATGCCTCTGGTCGATAGCCAAGAAATCCAACAAGCAAGCAAGCTTTTAGAGCATGCGTCCAGACTTTGTTGTGTCCAGACCTCGTCCTCGTTGTGCATAGCAACAACAGACTACAGTATTGTTCGTGGAGTTACCTTGGTGTACCGAGGCCTCTTACCGGCAGTACTCTGTTGTTTCTCTGCCTTGTGTAAAGTAATTGAGTAAAGTAAATTTGCAGCGTTTTGCTGCACTGCTGTGTACACCTTCAGTGATTTGTTTTTTTGCTGGAGGACAACCAGTAGTTTATGGTAGCTAGTAGTTAGTTGTTCCCCACACCAGACCCGCAGCACTCACTGCCTCAAGGGAAACCCTGTGGTAGGGGGGCCCAGTAGTCTGGTGCGTCATTTGGGCACCTCTTTTTCTTAAACTACTTTTTCTTCTATATTTTCCGTGCGACCTCCTGGGCCTACGGTTGTCTCTTGGCTGAGCAACGGTATTCGCTTGGGAGGTGGGTTCCTACTACACCACCCCTCGCATTAGGCAGGTTCGGTGGTGGGGAAGTTCCTTCCGCACAAACTCCGATCCCCTAGCTGGTACTGGAGAACGCCGCCAGGCTACCACTAGGGGGGGGCGAGTAAAGGTAACTTTTATTCCCTAAATTATTGTCCATATTTTTGGGGGTTGATACAATAGTTAAGGGAGGTAGGTGAGTGTGCGAGGAGAGGGGTCGGACGTATTCCGATGCCCCGGATGGATGAACCCCCGACTAGCCTCCCTCCTCCTCAAGGAGGGAGGTTAACGACCAAGGACCAAACTAGGACAATGGCTGACAATAATGGAACCCCTACGGCAGACAGACAAAGACAACCTGATGTTAAAATTCCTCCAATGAATGCTCGCTATGTAAATATTAGATGTGTAGATGAGGGTCAGTCTCTCAAAAACTTTAACCCCTTTATCGTCAAAAAGGTCCTTGATGGTCAAGTGGGTGGCAGTCTTGCTGCTGCTAACAAGTTGCGTGATGGTAGTATCCTGGTAAAAGTACTGAAGGCATCCCAGGTTAAGGATCTCCTTAAACTGACACAAATTCATAACCTGAAGGTGAAAGCCACCATTCCAGTGGGGCCAAATACCTGTAAGGGCGTCATTTTCCATAGGGATTTGGCCGCTCTGAATGAGGCTGACATTTTGGAAGGAATGAAGGACCCAGGCCTTTTTTATGTTCAAAGTATGACCAGGATGAGAGAGAACAAGAGAGAGAAATTTGGCTTGTGTTTCATGACTTTTGCTTCAGCCCAGATTCCGGAAACGGTAAAGATTGGATATGAAATTGTTCACGTTAGACCATACATTCAGAAACCGATGCGTTGTTTCCGTTGCCAGAAATTCGGACACACAGCATTGAGGTGCTTCAATAAAGATTCATTCACTTGTGGTAAATATGCAGGTAGTCACGAGACTGAGTTGTGTTCAGAGACAGTCTTCAGGTGTGCTAATTGTGGCGGCCCCCACCAGGCAAGTGCAGGTGACTGCAGGAGCCTTAAAGTGGAGACTGAAGCAATGGCATACATGAGGGCTCATGATGTCAGTTATGGTGAGGCAAAGAGGAAGGTGGAGGGGGTTAACCAAACTCCCACAGTTTCCTATGCTGCAGCTATGACTGGCACCACTGCTCCTGTAACTACGACAGATGTTAACGTGGCTATCCAAGCTAAAGATAATGAAATTAAAGACTTAAAGGATACTGTAAACAAATTAACGCTGCTAGTAGAAAGATTGACAAAGAAATTAGAAGTTGTTGAATCAACCCAGCAAAAGAAGCACCACAAAGCTGATGATACCGTATCAGCTTCAAAATCTCATGTTCTCGCTCAGGTGACTCCCATGAAGCCTACATCCGGGAGTCGTCCGGTTCGTCGCGAGACGAGCCGTTCGAGGACCGGCTCTGTACCTCATGGAGAGGAACAGGCGATGGAGACTACCGTCGCGAAACCTGCCCGCGAGAGGTCCCCGGGAAGTGCAGGGGAGGAAGAGGGTCTTCCCTCCCAGCACAAAAAGGTTCGGCCAGACGAACAAGGCTCCAAGAAACCCCATAAACAGCGATAATCTTCGCGCTAACCATACTCCAATGGAACTGTCGAAGTCTTAGAGCTAGATTAAATGAACTCAAACTTTTGGCTTGTTCTTACGCTGCCGATATTATTGCCCTTCAGGAAACTCATCTGAACGACCAAGTCGAAGACGAGGTTGTTCAGCTTCGGAACTACAGGTTAATTAGGAGGGACCGTGGGGGGAGGGGTGGAGGTGGAGTGGCAATCTACATCCGCCATAACCTCCCTTTCACTGATGTGCCCTGTAATTTTCCTCTGGAAAGTGTCGCTTGCAGAGTAAAATTCGGTGGCACCTACCTGACTATCTGTTCTGTCTACTGTCCTCCTGATACAGTAACTTATGATGATGTTTTTGATCTACAGGACAGTCTGCCCTGTAGAAAATTAATTGTAGGTGATTTTAATGCTCATCATACGTTATATGGTTCCCTGCAGGATGACAGAAAGGGGGAACAGATGGCTAGGCTAATCAGTGATTCCAATTTGGTTCTTCTGAACGACGGTAGTCCGACGAGAGTTGATGATAATACTGGTAATTTTAGCGTCCTTGACTTATCTCTGGTCTCCCCATCAATTGCAGCCTCTTGCCAGTGGCTACCCATTGATGACTCATTGGGAAGCGACCATTTTCCTATTGTGATTAAATTTAAAAGCGACACTATTAAAGAGCCTTCAGCACCTAAATTTAACGTAAAAAAAGCAGACTGGGTGTCCTTCACAAAGGGTGTCAATATTGAAATTGTTGGAGAAACCATTGATGATTAAGTAAATAATATTCAAGATAATATCCTCAAAGCCGCAATGGCAACAATTCCTAAGACTTCGGTAGATAGCGCAAAGCATAGAGTTCCATGGTGGACGCCAGATTGCCGCAGGGTACTGTGTGAGAGGAATAGAGCCTACAGGCTTTTCAAAAATCACATTAGTGATGAGAACTTTCGCAAGTATAAACTTGCGAGAGCTAGGGCTCGTCGAACCATCAGACAAGCCAAACGAGACTCCTGGCGATGCTTTGTCTCTAGTATTAACAGTAAAACATCAATTTCCCAAGTCTGGTCCACTGTAAGAAAATTAAATAAGAAAAAAATATCAAATAAAATTACCATCTCTTTTAATAACATCAATTATGACGAACCTAGAGACATTGCTAACGCCCTCGCCAGGCAGTTCTCTTTTGCTAGCAGCTCTGAAAATTACCATCCAGCTTTCCTGCCCATCAAGGAAGCATCAGAGCTGCAGCATATTGACTTTGCCACAGGAGATGAATTAGATTACAACAGTGATCTAACAATGCAAGAGCTTGTCCAAGCCCTAGGAGCCTGTAGTGGGACATCCCCAGGACCCGATGAGATTCGGTATGAGATGATAAAGCATCTTGATCATGATTCCATGATCAAGATGTTGCAGGTGTTTAACGAGATTTGGAGGGGTCACACCTTTCCAAACTCGTGGCACTTTGCACATGTCATTCCCATACCGAAAGGAGGGGGTGACCCCAGATCGACTTCATCGTATCGCCCTATTGCGCTCACAAGTTGCTTATGCAAGGTCATGGAACGAATTGTTAATCGTAGGCTATTGCATTTTTTAAATTCCAGGAATTTGCTGGTTGACGAGCAGTGTGGCTTCCGTAAAGGTCGCCAGACGCTCGATCATCTAGTGAACCTGGAAGTTCAAATTCAAGAGGCATTTGCCAAAAAAACAATTTTTGATTGCAGTATTTTTAGACATTGAAAAAGCCTACGACATGACTTGGCGACATGGCCTCCTCAGGAAACTATATGCGATGGGATTACGCGGTAACCTGCCCTTTTTTGTTAAGAATTTCATTTCTGACAGAACTTTCTCTGTCAAGCTTTTTTCGGACACAGTCACTTTCTCGGACATATTTGTCCAGGCAAATGGGGTGCCCCAGGGGAGTGTTCTGTCTCCGACCTTATTTCTATGTATGATCAATGACATTCTACCAGCTCCTCCTCAAAATCTTAAATACTCACTATACGCCGACGACTGTGCGATATGGCACTCCAGCTGTAATGCAGAGTTTTCGGCAACTCGGATCCAATTGGCACTGGATTTGATTCACAATTGGGGCCTCCAGTGGGGTTTTAGGTTTTCAGTAAGAAAGAGTGTAGGGGTTATTTTCACTCATAGGAAGAAGCCAGACGTCAGGCTGACTATGGGTGTCAACCCCCTACCTATTCAAAATTCTACTAAATTTCTTGGACTGCATTTTGACAGTCGACTGACATGGCGAGTCCATGTCAGTCAGTTAAAAATTAAATGTTTAAAAGCATTCAATTTGCTGAAGTGCATTTCTGGTACTCAATGGGGAGCAGATAGGAAGTCATTGCTAATGCTATATAAATCCCTGATTAGATCTAGAGTAGATTATGGGTCAATAGTGTATGGTTCGGCATCTGAGTCTGTGTTGAAAGGTTTGGATGTTGTGCAGAATGCGTGTTTGCGTGTGTGTCTTGGAGCCCTACGTTGCACTCGAATCGAGCGTCTAGAGGTGGAGTCACAAGTGCCTCCCCTCCGATTGAGACGAGATCAACAACTGTTAGTATACTGTGCTAAAAAATCCAGGGTGCCGAGTCATCTTCCCGGGAATGCCTTGCTACGGCAACAGTACCCGGGGGGCCATGGCGCTAGGCCCCTGGCAGAGGGACCGAGTCGTCCGTCCGGGAACCCCTGCGCCCCAGGGGGCACTGGCGTGAGGCCAATGGGGACCAGGCCCCAAGTTCAGGTACCCGGGGAGCCGAGTCATCCTCCCGGTAATGCCTTGGTGAGGCATTTGCAGCCGGGGGGCCATGGCGAGATAGGCCCCCGGAAGGGCCGAGTTATCCGCCTGGGCGTCGCACGGCCCCGGAGGGCACTGGCGTGAGGTCCCTCAGAGCAAGACTCCACGACCTCGTAGAGTGTGTCGGTATAGAATTATCAACAATCGATTCCCTGGTTTTAGTAAATATTGCACCCTGGGTAACACCCCCCTTCACTATTGTGGATTCCTGGCTGCCAGGGGTTAAATCCCGGGTGCCGGAGGTGGAGGTACACCAGAGGTTTCGTGAGATAATTGTTCAACATCTTTCATATTTCCATCTGTATACCGACGGCTCCAAGACGGATGAATGTGTGGGTGCAGGTGTGTGGTCGACTGAATGTCAGTTAAGATTCAGACTGCCGATTCATACATCTATTTTTATTGCAGAACTATTTGCTATTAATAAAGCTTTGGATTTTGCCCTATCGACGACCCACGATAGGATAGTTATTTTTACTGATTCATTAAGTTCACTTCAAGCTATTAAGTCCTTAAATACAACTAACAACGAAATACAGGGTAATATCATTAGTAAGCTGTTTTGTGCCAATAAATCAATCAAGCTAATATGGGTACCTTCACATTATGGTATCTATGGCAATGAACAGGCTGATATACTAGCCGGGTCAACTGTTGATCTGGACCTTAGCATAGTCCGTACGGATCCCAGGTGTTTTGTTTCCCTCATTAAGTCTCGAATTCATCTCCTGTGGCAAAGGCAGTGGACCAGATTAGACATCAGAAATTAAGTAAGAACAGTTATTGAACCCTGGGCTACGTCGTCATGGCGTAGTCGCAGGGACGAGGTGGTGTTGGCCCGTCTTAGGGTCAATGCCACATGGCTAACCCACCTAGAACCTTATGTAAACAGAAACTTTCCCCCCATGTGCCAATCATGCAATACAATAATGTCAATAGTCCATCTGCTAATTTTTTGCACAGAATACGAAAATCAACGTAACAAAATTTAAAAATATTTCCAACTTAAAAAAATAGCTTTCACTATCAACAACTTACTAGCAGATGACAAGAATATTATAAACAAATTAATGAGTTTTCTGAGGGAGACAAAACTTTATGACCTTATATAGATTGATATAATAAAATGGATCCAATGGCTTAATGACCTTTGGCTATATGCCTCTGGTCGATAGCCAAGAAATCCAACAAGCAAGCAAGCTTTTAGACAGGGGGTGCTGATGGTGTAATGGTTAGCACACTCGCCTCGCAAGCGAGAGATCCCGGGTTCGATCTCCAGGTCAGTGGAATTGTCAGTAAGAGCAAGGATAGCAACCTTGTAGGCTGGGGAAAGATGTGTTGATATAACTAGACTTGACCGCCTTAATGACCAACACCATGAGTCGATAGGCATAAAGCCCTAAATCTTCTTCTTTTAGGCAGTCTCAACTCAGACAGCATCGAGGTCTCTCTGCTCTTCCCGATGTGTACAGGACGTGGACAGGAGATGGCTGATTGGGATAAGTGTTTGTTCCCTAGTTGTGTTATTGTGTCTGTGCAGGTTAATCGTAACATTGTGAATGTTTTTGTGTGCTGTAAGATGTTGCTCATTGCTGGGGTGGAAAATTACTTTAATTCATATTATATGTGTATGGATATTCATCTGGGATTGTAATGATAATTTATGAAAGTTTTTCTGGTTTCAAAATGCCTTTTATTGGTATAGTGAAACCAGCACAGCTGGATTGCTATAGAATACGCCCCTTCTCAAGCCCAGGCCCCGTAAAGGCATAATCTGGGTTGGAAGGGTCAATTCCGTGACGTTCATCAGAAGTAAATAAAATTCAAATCTGGCGCTGTTCTGATAGTGGAGCCACCTGGTGGTGGCGTGGTGAGGTATTAAGCCCCTCCTCCGCTGAATACCGCTCGATCACTCTGTCGCGGAACACGTCTCAGTCAACATCCACGCTCCTCGCTGCTACGCTATGGTATTGTGTCACGTGTTCCTGCTATTGGTTCTTTTGTGTTCTAGTGGCTAGCCTGCTTTGCAGATGTATCGTGTGTGTATTCTAGGAGGGTTTTAGGTGTTTATGGGGGGTTTTTCTTCGTTAGGACTGAGTTCTTTTTTCCTTAGCGAAGGGGGGCTTTTCAGCCCCTTTGTTCGGAGTTTTTCTCCGTTTTTCCCCCCTTTCACCTTTCCTCCTGCCACTAGTACATTCTTCGTGTGTATTTTATCGGGGTTTCTGGGGTTTTTAGCGAGGTTAGTGGGCGCCACGTGGGACTTCACCTCCCCACGTGGTGAGCACATGGGGTCTTTGCAGCCCTTCCTCTTGCCTTCCCCGATTATTATGTGTCCCCTCTCGGTAAAGGGGAGTGAGAATTGTGCCCTGGTTCTCTCTTCCTCTCCCAGGCGGGGGTTTTTTATTTGATTTTTGGTGTTTTTCCAATATTTGTAGCCTGGAGTGTTTCTTCTCAGGCTAGCTTGTTGGGGGCTACTTTTCGGGGTTTTTTCCCCTTCCCTGTCCTGCCTCCCTTCCTCCTGCCACTAGTACACGTCATTTACTGTATTTTTCCTCGGGGTTTTTTGGTGTTAGCGAGGTTTTTTCCTCCCCACGTGGGGCTCTTTCCTCCCCACGTGGTGCGGGGGTAGGACTACTTAGCCCCTTATCGTTGTTTCCCCCGAGTGTGGTTTAGTGTTACGTGGGGTGCGGGGAGCGAGGATTGTGCCAGGTTCTCGTTTCCCCTTCCCAGCGTATTTTTGGGGTTTTTTCTGGTGTCTTCCCAGTTTGTCTGTTACCCTGGGAATTGCCCATCAGGCTGTCTGTGCCTCTCCTTTGGGGCCTGCAGACCGGAGGTTCTTTCCCAGCCCCCGCGGGGGGGGGGGGGTTTCCCGGGTTGGTGCGTGTGGGGGTTTTTTATTTGGGGTTCGTTCCCGGGTCCGAGGGGGCTTGCTATCCCCCTCTGCCCGTGTCCTATTATTTTTGTTTGTGTCTTTGTACGCATGGCTTCACGTGTTAACCCCTTTTTTGTGAGTTTTTCTCCCGCAGTCTGGCCACCAGCATCGTTCGCCCCACGCACCCTGCTTCACCCCCTAGGCTTGCGACCCTTTGGTGTGTAGTGTGGAAGGCTGTATGTTGTGTTTTTCTCTGCACATGGCGCGAACACGTGTGCGTGTTTGCCCCTTGTGTGGGGATTTTCCCCGTGTGTGTGTTGATTGGTGTGTGCGCTCACGCTGTGACTGTCTTCCCCCATGTGCGGTGAGTACTTGTTTGGGTTTTTTCTCCTCGGGTTTTTTAGCCCTGTGGGGAGTTAGGTTTTTATTTTGCACGTGTCCCTTCTACTCTGTGTCTTGGGGCCTCTGCACCTTTTTGGTGTTTTTCCTTGTCAGCTCTTTTAGTGTCTTAGGATATTATTCTGATAATGTTGCCTGCACTTCTGTAGCTGCCTTACCAAGCAACGTTTTACTCACTACACCTGCTTGACTTCTTGCTACTACTGTACTGTTCTTAGTCTGCGTTGTAGCATTCTTCTTCGTGCAGTACTGTTTTTACAACATTCAGTACCTTCTCTATTCTCACAATTCAGTACAGTTTTTATAGTTTTTAACATTATGCGGTAGGGTAGTAAGACTTTCTATCTTTCTTCTTACATAACTCTTACTTTGTGCTTGCCCTTATTGGGGGTAAGAGAAGCTTATTACTTTCTGGTAGAGTAACAAGTTCCTCCTTTTAAACCCTCTCCCTCCTTGGGTTTCCTAGGGTCTACTCTCGGCTTTTGGGGACCGTGTTTGCGGGGTTTTTTCCCCAGCAGTGTGGGGGTGAGTATGTGTGGGTTAGTGTTTTGCCTTGGGAGTTAGTGTTTTCCTCCCTCGGGGTGTTTTGTGTTTTTCCATGTGTGTACACGTGGGTTCACGTGTTAACCCCCTTTTTTCTCCCGCAGTCCACTCGTGCCTTGTGTGCTTCTTCTGGCTGCACCGTGAGGTTGTTCCTCGACGTGCATCACCACTGTTCACCCCGCACATGCTTCTGCACTCCCAGGAGTACGTTCCTGCTACGTGCCTCTCGAGGTCACAGAGGATCTAACTCCTAGCACCCCGCCGAGTCCCCATCGCCTTCCCTGGATGGTTCTGTGCCTCCCTTCCATGGTTTCCCACCATTCCCGGAAGCGAGCCAGACCACCACGCTGGCCCCCCTGGCTACCTGACCGGTACCAGGACCCAGCAGGGAAGCTGCTTCGTCTCCCCCATGGGCGAGCTCCTCGAGCCGCTCTCGGGGGTGCAAGCACGAGTCCAGGAGGAGGTCTCGCCCTCAGGTCCACAGGGTTTCGGGTCCCTAGCACCCCGAGAGGCCTCCTCTCCTTCCTTTAGTCGGCTCTGATAACCCCCCCGAGGTTTCCACCTCAGCAGGAGGGGGTCAGACCGTCGGGCTGCACCCCTGGTCACCTCCCAGGTACCAGGGCCCAGCAAGGAAAGGCTTCTCCCACGCGGACGCGCTCAAAGAGCCGCGCCCGAGGGAGCAAGCGTAGCACCAAATGCAGGTCCTCCTCAGCTAAGGGCCCGGTGGGGTACCGACTGACGAACCTGCAGGTCCCTGCCAACTAGGCTCCGACCACAGCCTAGGGACCTACCCATGCACAACCTAGTACCAAAGAGCAGGTCCCTCTCAGCCAAGGACCCGGTAGGGTACTAACTGACAAACCTGCTAGGACCTGGCCAGCTAGGGGGCTACCCAGGCACAACCTAGTGCCAAGAACAGGACCTTTTCAGCCCAGGACCCGGTGGGGTACTAACGGGCAAGCCTGCTAGGACCTAACCAGCTAGGCTCCTACTACAGCCTAGGGTGCTACCCATGCACGACCTAGTGCCAACAGCAGGACCCACTCAGCCAAGGACCCGGTAGGGTCCCGACTGATAAACCTGCGAGGACCTGGCCAGCCAGTCTCCTCCACTATCTAGGTGCTGCCTATGCACAACCTAGCACCAATAGCAGGACCCGCTCAACCAACAACCCGGGAGGGTACTGACTGAGAGGCCTGCTGGGACCTAGCCAGCTAGGCTTCGACCACAGCCAAGGTTCTACCTGTGCACAACCTAGGGGCTACCTCGGGCTCAGCCAAGGCGCTACCTATGCACAACCTAGGGCGCTACCCGGGGCTCAACCTAGTGCGACATGGTCCTCAGCCTAGGGGCTACCTGGACCTGAACCTAGTGGCTACCTGGACCTGAACCTAGTGGCTAGCTGGACCTGAACCTGGGGTCCCAGCCTAGGGGGTACCTGGGACTCAGCCTACGGCAGCTAGTTCATGAGAGTTTATAACACACGGCCTCTTTGCCGCGTGAGGGAAATAGGAGAGCGAATGCGATAACGTTTCAAAACGTTCTCAGAGCTGTAACAACACTCAAACTCGGAGGTTTTTCCAGTCACTGGCCTCCCTGACAGTGACGTTTTTACGTCCCTCTTTTCCCGTAATGATTCACAGGTGGTCACCAGGGTTCTCCGAAACGTGAATCATTCTTTACCAAGAACGAGACACCCTACCCTGTGCTGACGTAGGTTTTCAATGGAGGTATGTCTTCCAGCGGTGGGGCAACTGTTGGTCCCCCATAATTTCCCACAGGTAACTGCTTGACCCACCAGTCTTCTGTTCTGCTTGGCTGGAAGGTTTTCAAAGTATTTTCCTCACCTCACGGTGGTCCTTACCAAATTCAAACAAACCATTGATAAACTATACGGCTCCGGTTGTTGCCTACCGTCCTGCCAAGCTGCACATGTCACTCTTGGTGTCATGTCCAAGCTCTCAAGGATGATATTACAGCTACCCTAGTCCTCGCCTCGGATCACCTGTTTTGTATCCCCATAACAGGGAGACATGGAGCAGCAAGATTTGTGTCTTGTACACCATACTCACTCAATGGGGGCTTCTTAACTACGTCCTTAACCTTTCATCGCACGCATTCCACTTAGGGGATGGGGGCGAGGGGATATTGGGGCTTCGGCTTTCCCTGGTCGATGCCTTGTATTAGTGCTCAGGACGGTCCTGGCGTTACACTCTCGACACTGTCCCAGACAGCCTCGTGAGATTTAAGGTTTGCCTCATTCCCTAATGGGGGAGCCGGCCAATTATGTGCCACCCCACAGCCCCACTATTGCAACGGTACCCGTTCCTGAACCCGCCCTTCTCACCTTCCCTGCCGCGTCGCCGGTAGGGGACTCGAGTCCACCTGGGGATTTTGGAGCCGTTCCCGTTCCCCCAATCTCTCTGGGTCTCGAGTCCCCGGGGGGCACCCTGGCGGAGGAGCTGGCTGCCTCTCCTCCCCCTTTCCCGTCGCCTCATCCTGTGGACGACGGGTACCTTCCCTACTCTTGGGCCTTTCTTCCTTCGTCCTGGACTCACTCTTCAGAGGAGGTCAGACGGGTGCGTAGTCTCCCGATCCTTCTCAACCAGAGGTTTGGGTGAGGAGGCACGATGGGCTAGTGAAGCGGGAAGCGGACGAACTTTTTGGTTTGTCCGTAGGCCACGCGCCCTTCCCCACCTACCATGGTGGAGGCGGCGGGACCCGTTCCTGGACCTGCTCTATCCGAGTCCCCGCGGGGGAGCGGGTACGGGATCTGGGGGGGGGGGGGCGGGACATCCACCACATCCTTCAAGACGAGGTATCTGTTCCACTCGCTCTCCCTCACCCCCTGTGTTGCAATGGGGACTCCGCCCACCTTACCACAGGGTCCCCGTGGGAGACAGAAAAGGGGGAGGGTACGCCCGAATGGAAAAGGTCGGACGACTTACCTTCTGTCACCAGACATCCCTTACGTCATCTCCATTCTGTACAGTCTCATGTTTAGAACATCTTGGTGTTTCTTTTCTCCTCTCGGGATATTTTACCCGAACCTAGGCCAGAGCCTAGGTTCGGAGGACCCTAACAACAAAAATGGGGGGGGGGTCCTCGACCCCCTGGCCCATCCCCTCGAGGGTGTCTTTAAAGACTTACGACTTGTAACACTTTCTGGTTTTAACCGAAAGTTGTCCGTATATAATGATAATAAATTATATGCGTAACAACCCTTCCACAGCAGCTACCACCCTAGCTTTGGGAAATCGTTTTACGATGGTCGGCCACCTCCACTGTTCGCCTCACGCCCAAGGGTTACGACCCTTTGGCGCGCGGTGTGTGCCGCCCCGGGGCTGAGCTGTGTCGGGAGACACCCACCTCTGCCCGCCCCCAAAACTCCCCCGCCCTTGCCTCCTTTCGTAACACGGGGACTAGGGCCTGGAGAATGGCGGGCCCAGACTCCCTCCTGGCCCTTCACCGCGTCCTTTTCCTACCTGACCTTCGAGGGGGTTCCTCTGGAGGTTTGTCACCTCCTCCAGAAAGCTCTCTTCCTGCTCGCCTTAGCTACAGGGTACAGGGCCTCTCAGTTGGCAGCCCTTACCCGTCACACAGCCTTTTCATCTGTAAGCCCTAACCTTACTTCTTTAACTATCCCCCCCTCTCCCGCTTTCCTGGCTAAGAACGAGCAGGCCGACGACAGGATTGGCCCTCTCGCAGTACCCTCGTTCCTGAGGGCTGGAAGTTTCCACCCCCTCTGGCCAGTCCACGCGTTTCTACATACGTGGAGGCGACGAGAGGGGCTTCTCCGGACCACCTCTTCTACAACTCTAGGTCCGGTAACCCTCTTTTCCCTAGGTCAATCGGATGGGTGACTGGATATATATATTAAACACAGGATTACTGCATCCTTGTGTCCTCCTTCATCCTCTCGGGATCGCATGACCTGAGCCGGGGCCATAGCCCTAGCTCAGAGGACTTTAATAACAAAGGGGGGGGGCACCCCCTCTCCTGTACCTGACCCCTCGAGTCTGCCTATATAGACTTTAGTTGGTTAACAATTCTGGTCTATAACAGAATAGTCTACGGTATATATATTTTATTATAAGCTATTACAACACTTCCACCACAGCTAGTCCCCTAGCCATTGTTGGAAGTTGCTTTAGCTTCAGCCTCACCTTAGCTCGGTTACCTGTTATGATGGTGGGGGGGGGGCCAGGGTCACGGCTAGGGTCACCCCTCCCCCTCCTCTCCTAGACCCGACCCCTCGAGTCTGCCTTTAAAGAAGACCCAAACCCTCGAGTCTGCCTATAAAGACTTTATGTGTAACAATTCTGCTCTATAACAGAATGGTCTACGGGTATATGGGATAAGCTACTACACCCCCACCACGGCTACTCACCTAGCCAGTGTTGGGAGGTGCGTTAGCTTCTGCCTCACCGGGCTCGGTTACCTTTCCTGCCCTCCGCTCTCAACCACTCTTAACTAGCACGTGATTGCCTCCACCTCACCTCCCACCTACCGCATCGCATGCATAGCAATCCAGCTGTGCTGGTTTCACTATACCAATAATAGTGCATTTGTCGCGGCCTCTGGCCGCTTAAATTGTATTTATTGGTTGTGAAACCAGCACAGCTTTGACTGTCCCACCCACCTCCCGATGCGGCAGGCATTCACTTCTTTCTCATTGGAGTGATCGAGCGGTATTCAGCGGAGGAGGGGCTTAATACCTCACCACGCCACCACCAGGTGGCTCCACTATCAGTACAGCGCCAGATTTGAATTTTATTTACTTCTGATGAACGTCACGGAATTGACCCTTCCAACCCAGATTATGCCTTTACGGGGCCTGGGCTTGAGAAGGGGCGTATTCTATAGCAATCCAGCTGTGCTGGTTTCACAACCAATAAATACAATTTAAGCGGCCAGAGGCCGCGACAAATGCACTAGTCTTACTAATCAAATCTAATGGCGTAACTTCTTGTTACCAGTGTTGTGTTAATGGATATCAACTGTAACGGGAGGGAACGTTATAATATACATATGTAGTTTACCCAGTACATCCTTATCCGGTCGCCTTCGCCAATAGAAAGCTAATGGACAGCGAAAAGAGGTATTCTACGATAGAACGTGAGTGTCTGGCCATCGTGTTTGGTATCCTGAATTTCAACTACATTCTGAGAGGAAGAGAGTTTATCCTGGGAATAGATCACAAACCTCTCTTGTACTTATGCAAGTTGAAAGGCACTAATAATAGACATTGTCTCTCCAAGGATACCAATTCTGTATAGTTCATGTGTCAGGGAAGGACAACCTTGGAGCAGACCTATTAAGTAGTGCAGTGTAGAATTTTATGGTCTTTTTATGCGTTTTCTTGTGCCTTGTACTTATGTTAATCTACCTTACAATAGAATCTTCATGGGGGAGCCATGTAAGTGCACAACCACCACATGACCATTACAGCACTCATGATACATAGGGCCGATTTCACAGTCGATTTGTTAGCGCCCAAACAAAAACCATCACCAACATGGTGAGCCTCGATACAAAAATAGCCTTTCCGTTTCCACAGTCGTCTGATCTTTGGTTTGCTAGCCAACAAACTTGGTGGCCGTGCAAACTAACCCCCGGGCGCTAACCGGAAGGGTTGGTACACCTGAGTGGTGGATATTGGCCATGGAGCTATAACAAACTCGTGCTGAAATATGAACTGTCACCTGTGAGCAGAAGGAATTTGGAAGAGAGAAGACATGACGGCCGCAATTTCTCCTCGTGACAAGGCTCCTGCTCTAACTTATCAGCAAAAATTTACCTTAATGAATCTTATTATAGAGCACAAAGTTGTTATATCAAGAGATAGTGACTACGAAAGTATTAATAATTTTAATAAAAAACTAAAAAAAACTTGAGAAATACTGATGTTAAATATATTTCAAGTACATAAATAATGTTTTAATAATACATTTGTCTGCTGTCATAGCGGGTAATTTGATTAAAAAGACCATACAAACTGTACAAATTATACCTTACAGAAGATTGTTCTTTGACGTGTCTGCACAAGTGTTAATTTGAGTTATAATTGGTTCCCTCTACTCAGTTCTAAGTACTTGCATAAAGTTATACCATAATAAATGTTTCACAGGCTTATCTGTAATGAATTTGGAGTAGCGTGTTGGAAGAACAATAGATGTAAAATAATGAAGTGCTGTGATGCCTATGATGCCTAGCCGAGTTGAAGCGCAGCAGACGACAGACGTGAATTTACTCCCATCAGGATTATAATCGTAAAAGTAATACAATCTTGCTGTTTTTCCTTGTTTTTGCATGTCTTCTATAGAAAATAATAATTTGGTATGCAAATTATATCAATATTTTCAATAATATATAATTAGTAAGCTCGGTTGGGGAGGTATCCCCTTCACCAAAGATTCCTCACCAATGTTCCAATAATGCTTATAATTTTGGTTCGCGCGCTAACAAACTGGGTCGTGAAAAACCACTGTGGAAACGGACACGTTTCCAAAGGTCCGTTTGTTGGCTAGCCAACAAACATTGACAACTGTGGAATCGGCCCATAGTCTCTGACCAGAGACGAATGCAACTGAATCAGACACAAATAAATATCAGATAACTTTAGTGGTTCACTGAACAGTGTTCAGAGCATTTGTGAAACTTTTTTTTTTTTTTTTCATTAATTGATCAGCAAGAGAGTCACTCTGGAACGGGACATTATGTGCGATAACATACCCAATATAATATTCATTGCACCGGTTCACGGAATACTATGGCCAAGGAATACAACAGTATGTTTTTTTCGAACTTATATCTGCATAGTTTGACTATATATTGTTCATTAATACAAGTATTAGGAATATATTGTCCATGATCTAAAACAATATTTATTGTTACACAATCATCTTTTTTTATGTTCAAGATATATAATTTTTAGTACCAGTGATATATTATGTTGTATGGTTGCAGGCTGCTGTGGTAGTCGTTGAAATTTTCTGCTATCACTTTATGGCAGCTTGGTTAAAGGCAGAAAATTTGCTGTTTAATTGTTGCCCCGACATTTTGTTGAGTGGAGCACTAGAGCTTTCTGGTATGTGAGTGCGTCTGATTGAGTTGCCTTTTTCAGGCCACGACTCTGGCTAACACCCTGGTCAGATAATATGTATCATGAGTTACCTCTACCCTCCTCATACCATGTTCTGACCAGCAGTTTCCAGTGAAATCCCGCCAGCCTTGTTCTGGGGGAGGGGGCTGGTTTCCCATCATACCACAATCCACTGAACCAAGGTGATGAGGCGAGCTCCTCCAGCTGATGAAGGCAGACACCAGCTACCCATTTCACCGTCAACACCTCTACCACCCAATATACTTCGGTTGCTGTCTCAAGAGTTTGTCAGGAGGCGTGGGCTGTCTTCTATGACTCTCATCCGTGACCCAGAAAAGCCAACAGCCCTCTACCAAGATATGCTGTACCTATTGGTTAATATATTAGTTCCATTGTTCAGAGGGATGTTGCAGAGCCTGTGCTAAGGGTTTATGGGTTCAAGTGATTGTGCTTGTTGGAAGTTGGTGAATAACATAGATGTGTTCTTTTTTGTACAGTTTCTCTCAATCATTAGGTATCATTATTAAGGGCAGACCCGCCTGGATAAAATAAGTGGAAAACCCTGTAGAATGAGGGAGAAGGTTGACAGAGTGGTGGGACAGCAGGAACGAAGGAAAGGGAAAGAAATTGTGTGGGGAAGAGAGAAAGAGGTTCCAACTGACTTTGACCTCGTCAAATCCCAAACACTGGCGGTCAGTATAAACTCGATACAGATAATAACTTTCGGCATGAATATGGTGCTTTAATAGGACAACAGTACACCTGGGTGGGAGTGTGTAAGAGATTATATTCAAGGGTTGAGAGGCAAGTAGCTCAAGAGTAGGATACACACACACTCCACACACATATCATGTAAACATTTACGATAATATTTTTTTAAGGGGGAGGAGCGCAAGCCCAATCGCCCAACCCTTTTTAGTCGCCTTTTATGACACGCATCGGGCACTTGAGGCATATTCTTCCCGTCACCAGATGTGAAGGACCCCTTACCCTCAGTGGGTAAAATAATAACACACTTCTATAATTTCACACTACGTATGATAAAGATGTAACGTTTTATTAAAAACATGCATTAATTACCATAGTCCACACGTGTTCCTATTGTAAGATTTATGAGCTGCCTCGGTGAAAAAAATTTCATAATGACTGACATTTATGCATAAGATGACCCCATACCTTTAAAGAAAAATGTAAACACATAGCCTAGTTTTATAATTGTTAGCTACAAAAATGTGGAAACCTCAGAAAGTTGGCGCTACCCGACGCTAGAAGCCCTGTCTGTAGTGCAGACATCGAAAATCTTGAACACTTTTTATCATTTTGTCCTGCATATCAAGAAATAAGAACAAAATGCGGACTATTTGTGCAGCCTTATAATGAAGACAAGATAAGTGAACTTCTTTTTGGAAATTGTGAGAATATAGAAAAAATAAAGAAAATAACTCAAGAGATGTGGAACAGGCGAGAAAGACTTATAAAGAATAGACAATAAAGAGCTCAATCACAACTAGACAAAAGTAATAAACAGGAGGGACCGTAGAAAATGGTTTTATTGTACAGTACCTCCGAAGAGCACCAGACCAGACCAAGCAGTAGGAAGGACGATACCGATCCCTTTTTTGTAATAACTCGTATCTCGTGAATATTTATGACATGACTAACTATACGTGTGCTGTGGCTTACCACAAATTGGATTCAATATTGCATCAGGTTAAATATCCATTCTTGAAACACTTTAGGGTGGGCTAGATTCCCACCACTTAAAAGTGAAGGTAAACGAAGGAAGGTTTGGGAAAAGTATTGGAGAGCAACAGCTCATCATGACTTTTGATCACTGCATTGTGAGAGAAGATGCATTCGATACCTTGACCCAGAAATATTTGCATATAATGGGTAGGGTGATGATGAGAGGGACAGGCAGACTACATACGAAAACCACCGCGGCTCATTTGCTATTGTTTTGATGGGCCAAACATATCGATCTTTTTCCTGACATTTTTGGATAATTCATTAATCCCTTTTTGGAATATATGTGCAATCGGGCATTTTGACCATGTCTGATCTCCCTCCTCAGAGCATAGTTGGGGGATAAATCATGTAAATAATGCAGCAAATAGTTATTTCTGCCCACATTAGCATTCAAGGTAATAGTTTCCATCACGTATGTCTGTCTTTCTGTTAAGGCTCTAGCGGCATGAATAGCTGACATAGGATCTTTATATTCCAGGCCAAGATTAAACACCAGCAAATTTTTTACCTATCCTTTGACCGAAACTGGCATTAAAAGGTCATTTACAGTTACTATAGGCCTACATGTCTTAGAATACTATGGTGCCATTTATGATGGAGTTTGTTTAGAATGGAATGCAGGACTTCAGTCTGAGTATTATGATTTATTATGGCCTTGAAGTCAATAGTCAAAGTCATTTTAAGACGATATTATGGTTATTATTTTGTTTTTTTTTTTGCATTTTTTTTTCTTACTGTTCTTGTAAAAAAGGCACAGCCTGACCACTTGACTATCCTGACCCTTTCAGTGCCGTTTAAATAACCTACATCTCTTTGTTTTATATTTATACTGTTGTATGAAACTGTAATGTCATATACCACAATGCAATGATATCCAAGCGTGAATTGTTTTACTTCTCACATACTCAAATGAAATATTCACCCCCACCATTTCATGGACCCTCTAATATTATTATTCTGAAACATGTAGTGGAAATAAAATTCTTAACTATACACTTGATTCAACTGTCAATTTAGCCTTAGTCAGTATCTATATTGACCAAATCTCGAGAAACTGCTCGTATATTATTCCCTTCCTAAGGGTGAATGTAATGAACGAGGAAGAGGCAGAGACGTGGAAAAACGAGTATAGTAAGTTGAACAAAGTTATCCTTAATGTTGCAAGGTCATACACGAGAAAAGTGTTGAAGTTTAGAAGAAAGTATATCTACCTACATGGAGACAAACGTCACCTTGGAAAAAGGAATAGATATACTTGGTAAGCAGTCTGTGTTTTAATCCCATGCCTTCTGTTCATTATCGTTACAGTACATATACCAACTAACTTAAGATAACCTCCATGCTGTTTACCTACGGTTATCTTAAGTTAGTTGGTGTCTGTACTGCAACGATATTGTAATAAACAGAAGGCATACACTTTTCTCATGTATGACCTTGCAACATTAAGGGTAACTTTGTTCAACTTACTATACTCGTTTTTCCACGTCTCTGCCTCTTCCTCGTTCACTACATTCACCCTGTTTTCTAATAGATCGATTTATCGATATTAGGCGCCGCAACAGCGAGTTCATATAGCTACAGAAATAGGTGATAAAGAGTCGAGACAGCAAGCAGGAAGTGAGTAGAAAGAAAAGAGGGACAATTGAAGAACTAAACGCTAGTGACAGTGGCAGAAGGGGCGCAAAACCCCTTAAAGTATTGCCCACATCACTAATGCAGGCAATAATCCCCTACGGGGGTTTCTGATAGATATCGCAACAGATTCTTCATTTATATAAAACGTTGTGGAAATGTAAAATGTATTTTAACTGTTATGACATGGCACCGAAAGGTAAACAACACTAGCTTAGTGTTATACCTACTGTATGTAACACACCCACAACCTCTCTCTGCACTGTCAGAGTTTGCTTCATGCTTAGCATATTCGCCAAGTGCATTAATAACAGTGTATACATATTATTAATTAGACGAAACGTCGTGTCATCCTTTTTTAAGTTAAAAAATGACTTGCGAAACACGGAAATAAAATTAAAGCAACAGACATATCAGATGGTTCACGAGATCTAGATCTCATACACGTGAGACAAATTAGAGTCAATGGAAGGCGGGGGAGGTGGGAACGAGGTGGGGTGAGGAGGGGGGTTGGTGATCTGCGTGCAGCTTTGCCTAATATAATATCTGACTTGCGGTAATAGATACGCCATTTGCTTGGCGAACTGTACATTTACCTTAGATTCACTATTAAACCAACATCACACCTCTTCATAACCAAAGTAGACCATGTAAATATACATGATATTATAATGTACAGTCGGCAAAAAAAGTTTCGTTACCACCCCTACGTTAATTTTAACATCGATAAGTGCGGCAGGGTTGGTACTCCACCGTCTGAGCAGCTGTGCCTCGCGGGCCGCGGCAATGACAACTTAACACAAGGCATTCCCTTTCTTTTTATATCAAAAGTTTAACTGATTTTAAATAAAATTTTGAGTGTTTAAGAACTATTACTATTTAACTATTCATCATTAAACATAAAGAAATACGTATGAGTATTTTAGAACAAGAATAACCTTGAAATACCCAGAAAAAGTAGCACTGGGTAAAAGTACGTCATTCCTACTTGCCTGACCATTAGACACTGAGGGGTCCGGGAGGGTGACGGAGGTATATATGACACTCGCGCCCATGGAGGTAGTATAGGTGGAGGCGCCAGTAGGACCTGATTTGTTAAGCCACCAATCTGTCATTTCCGGCACCTTCAAGATGGCGCATACCTTTGTATGTCAGGTCAGAAGTCCACTTTTACTGAAACATATCTTGGTGTCCGCCATATTGAAGGCGCCGAAAATGACAGTTCGGCGGCTTCACTTTACTCCCCTGGATTAGTGAGCCATGGCGACTCCACCTATACTACCTCCATGCTCGCGCCACACCTGACTCACCAGTCAGGCCTACCAACATTACATCACACTGTTAAAAGGATGGTAATGAAACTTTTTTTGCCGACTGTACGTACTTACTTTCTTTACACATCTCAGTATTAATTGATACATTATAAAAGAATAACAGATACTGTATATGTATGATGCCCTAAAATCCATCACAGATTTCAGAAGTCAGAATATCAGTACCTTTTTCACATGGCTTCAATATCCCCCCCCCCCCCCATATTTAGTCGTAGTAAGGTGGTAACTCTTGCATTAGGGAGTTGGACAGAAAAGGGGTGAGAATGAGAGGCTTGGCGAGTGTTGCATGCTCTCCTGAAGGGAGGAAGCATGCATTGAGAGAGTTCAGAAGAGCAATGTCCAGTGTAATAGCGATAGAAAAGATAAAGTGATGCAACATTGCGGCGAAGAGAGAGAGGTTGTAGTGAATCAGTAAGAGTAGAGTTGATGAGACGAAAAGCCTTTGATTCCACCTTGTCCAGGAGTGTTGTGAAGGTTGAACCACCCCACACATGAGAGCCATACTCCATACAGGGGCGGATGAGTCCCCTGTACAAAGACAGTAACTGTGTGTGGGTGAAGTATTTACGGAATCTGCGTAGCACACCCAACTTCTCTGAGACGGTTTTAGCTAGAGAGGTAATATAATCTTGTCCAGGAGAGATTGTGAGAGAAAGAGACTCCAAGAATATTAAGGGAAGGAGAAAGATAAAGTTGTGTGTCGTTTAAGGAGAGGAAGATTAGTACGAGTTGAAAGATGAAGGAACTGTGTTTTAGAGGCATTAAAAACCACAAGGTTCTCTCAGCCCCAGTTGGAAATGAGGGAGAGATCAGAAGTCAGGCATGCTACTGCATCATCACGAAATATGGAGAGGAGCTGCTGGGATGGGCAGTTGTCAAACTGAGTGGAATAGTGCAGGGTGGAATCATCGGCATAGGAGTGGATAGGGGAAGAGGTACAGGTAAGGTCATTAATGAAAAGGAGAAAGAGGGTGGGTGATAGAACAGAACCCTGAGGAACACCACTATTAATAGATTTGGAATAACAGTAGTGACCATCTACAAGAGCAGCTATAGAACGGTCAGAAAGGAAATCAGAGATAAAGGTGCAGAGAGAGGGATAACAACCGAATGAGGGCAGTTTGGAGATTAAAGCTTTGTGGCAGGCTCTATCAAAAGCTTTGAATATGTCGAGGGCAACCGTAAAAGTTTCACCAAAGTTCCGAATAGAGGACGACCATGAATCAGAAAGGAGGGAGAGAAGATCGCCAGTAGACCGTCCCTGACAGAAACCATACTGATGATCTGAAAGATCATGGCAAGTAAGGTGTTTATGAATTTTGGAGTTAAAAACAGATTCGAAGACTTTAGATAAGCATGAGGTCAAGGCAATGGGGCGATAGTTGGAAGATTGGGAGCGATCACCTTTCTTTGGAACAGGTTGGATCAGAGCAAGCTTCCAGCAAGAAGGAAAAGTGTTAGATGATAGACAAAGACGGAACAGTTTTCCTAGGCAGGGTGTCAGCACGGAAGCACAGTTCTTGAGAACAACCGGAGGAATTCCATCGGGCCATTATCCCTTCCGAGTGTTAAGTCCAGAGAGGGCAAAATATACGTCCTCTGATGACAGACATAAGTAAGTCAGAGGGAGGTGGAGTTGGAGGAACAGAACCGGGATCGTCCAGTGTGGAGTTAGAGGTAAAGGTTTGAGAGAAGAGTTCAGCTTTATCAGATGAAGAGATGGCAGCATTTCCATCAGGAAGAATGAGAGGAGGGAAAGAGGAAGAAGTAAAGTTACTGGAGAGATTTTTGGTTACATGCCAGAAAGAACGAAAGGTGGAAGAGTTGGACATGTCATTGCACTTGGCACGGATGAAGGATTTTTTGACTAGTCGGAGAACAGATTTGGCATGATTCCAGGCAGAAATATACAGAGCACGAGATTAATCAGTTTGAAGGTGTCGGTACCGTCTGAAAGCTTCCTCCTTGTTGTAGACAGCAGTAGAACAAGCGTGATAAAACCAAGAGTTTCGTGAACTAGTAAGAAGGAAAGAATATGGAATGTATGCCTCCATGCCCGATAGGATCACCTCCGAGATGCGTGCAGTGCACTCAGAGGGACTCTGGTCACGAAAGGAAAAATAATTCCATGGGAAATCTTGAAAGTACTGCCTCAAATCATCCCAGTTGGCAGTGCTGTAGTGCCATAGACGCCGCTTCCTGGGAGGGTCCAAAGGTCTTACTGGAGCGATAGGATATGATACTGAAATAAGATTGTGATCGGAGGAGCCCAATGGAGAGAAAAGTTCAACAGTATAAGCAGAAGGATGAGAGGTTAGGAATAAGTCAAGAATATTGGGCTGATCTCCAAGGCACTCTGGAATACGGGTAGGGTACTGAATTAACTGCTCTAGGTCGTTGAGGATAGAAAAGATGAAGGTTTGTTCACCAGGTGGATCAGTGAAGGGAGATGAAAGCCAAAGGCAGTGGTGAACGTTGAAATCTCCTAAAATGGAGATTTCTGAGAAAGGAGAATGGGATAGAATGTGTTCCACTTTTGAGGTAAGATAGTACAAGAAGTTTGGATAGTCAGTAGAGTTAGGAGAGATATATAGCACAGATGTATTTAGTTTGATAGTAACAGGTTAGCCGAAGCCACAAGAACAAGTGAGGTCGTTGCGTACGTATATGCAACAGCCGCCTTTGGCACGAAACTGAGGATAGAGAAAAAAAGAGGAGGCAGAGTAGGGGTTGCTGTCAGTTGATGCTGAGATCTGGGTTTTGGTGAGGAAGAGAAGTTGAGGTTTAGCAGAGAAGAGGTGGTGTTCAACAGAAGAGAAGTTAGAGGAAAGACCACGAATGTTGCAGAAGTTTATAGAGTATGTCAGGCAATGGTCCAGGGCACCTCGGGGGGTCGTCAACAAAAAGTCCAAGCCGAGGGGAGTTTACTGGCCCATCCCCAGGGGCCTCCAAGGTTTGATTTTTAATTGTCTTCATAAGTTTTTATTAATTTAATTTTTTGGGGATATGTATTTGGACAAAGGGTGTGGTGTTTAGTGTGTTTGTTTATATTGTGAAAATTGGAAGAGTAATGTCCCTGGGAGTATGTTGGACTACTCACAGTGTATGTGAGACACAAAAAAGATCAGCAAAGGTGGACAGACAGGTGAAACGGGAGTTCCAACCCTCTCTATCACCAGTCCAGTGTCCATCCGAGGAGTACTTCACTGTTTGGCTGGTGTCTCCAGCCTCCTCCTCCCAAATTGCCACCCCATTCCTACCCATACAATCTTGGGCGAGAGCTTAGGAATCAGGGGTTTTGAGTGGGGGAAAACGCATAAATTAGCATGTTTGGCTTTATAGTGAATTCATGATCAGCCATTAAATTTGAAAATCCGAGCCAAGTTTAGATAAGATGATCAGCCATAATGTCGAAAATTGAAAATCCGAGCCAAGTTTTGACACAATTTTGTATAAATCTGGGAGGGGGGGGATCCCAAAATCTGGGGAACATCCCAAGGTTTTGGGAAATACCCAAAACCTTGGGATTTGTGCACATCTTGGGAAGATTTCCACAAAATTTGGGTAAATTTAATTGATCATATAATACCTATAAGTTTATGAATTCTTAAAATCAGACTAACCAACCTGACCTGACCTAACCTAACCTAGAATGGGGTTTCCTTCGAGCCTAACCTTAGCATCCTTCGAGCCTAACCTTGGCATCCTTCGAGCCTAACCTTGGCATCCTTTGGGCCTAACCTTGGGGCTTCGTTGGGTCCTATCCTTCAGTGGCAATAGTGCAATTCCGACAATTAAGTTATAAAACACATTATATCTTAGCATACCAAGATGATGCCCTCTTCAAAAAACACACAAATTGATGTAAGAATGAATCCATCGTTTTTCTTGAATGCTTAATGAAAGAAGATAGTTGATGGATGTTGAATACGGTAGTGTAAACACCAGTCCCTACCACTACCGGTGCTGGAGATACATACCGGTACATTCAAGGTAGAGTCTTGTCCACAATTTTCACAGTTTTTCTTATCTAAAATAAGATTGTGTCGTATTCACAATTTAAAAAGGCCCCTAGAATCGAATGCATCCCTGTTGTGAAAAGGTATGAGGTCGAATTCACGGTTAAACAGCTATTCACATACGAGGAGAGGAGGCTACAGTCGCCAATACAGTCAACACCTTACTAAAGAGCCGGCTTTCTTCACCTTGCAGCCCTGCACATACCCAGTTTCCAGATTGTAAAATATGAAAATAATGAATGAGAATGAATAAATGGAATAATGAATATGATGAATAAAAATAACCTAAAAATAATATAAATGGTTTCTATCATTGTTATAATTCATAGGGATAATAGTTTAAGTATAAAAAAATACGAATACCTTACTATGACATGGCACCTGTTGTTTTATGTTTTATGCCTACCCAGAATGCACTATTGTTGCCATAAAAGACATAAGGCTAGTTTTTCAACGTTTGATATGACGCGAGGTCATTGTGGTGAATATTTTAGGATACAGTTTGTGGAATATGTCATGTGAGAGAAATTAACCAACTTGACGAACTAAATATAACCTACAGTTGTGTACCCTCGATCTATAATATCGTGTTTCAATGACGGATTTGTACTGTGTTATGTTTTATGCGAATATGGTGACTATCATATTGGTTCAGCCATGTTGTTTATTGACATTTTGGTCTTAGAAAAATATCAGAGGGTGAATACATGAAGTTGCCTATTGCGATAAAACCAAATGCGATCGACAACTGAAACTTTCATAACGGTATTGTACATTATTTTAACTACCGTATATGATTACTGATTTTCATTAAATTTCGTTTAGAGGAACGCTTCCAAAGAAAATCGTACATTTCCAAAAAAAAACACTGGCTTACCTTTTACAGAGTAGAAAGTAGAACCATCATAGTCCCTCTCATGTTCACACCAACCACTCACTCTCTTGACTTTTAGCTGGTACCCTTGTAGTGAAGCAGGTAGACTATTCGTTCGTGATTAACTCCTTTTCCCATACGAAGAAAGCATGGGAATCGAGGCTATAGGCAGATCTGTGTACAGTACAGCACCGTATATGAGTACGGTACACACACAAAATCATCCTCTACTAAAATAATGCTATATTTTCATTATATTTCTTAATGCAGAAAGGTGCATTAGCTCATGGCATTACCTCACAGCATTTTGGAATTGTAATGTGTGTATGTGTTGGTATATGACGTAGCCCTCTGAACAATGCAACATAACAGATCCCACTACTCGGTATATTGAGGTGGGCTGTTTCCAGGCATAGTTTGGGAGAATCAATAGCCGTTGAATTCACTCGATATATATTTCCCCTTTTAGAATGGCATTAATTTCTGGCTTGGCGTGCTGCACAAAGAAAATAAATACGGTTGCAGGTAAACATTTTCATATACATTAGGAATAATGCTAAGAGTAGTGAGCTGGATTAGATATTTTTGTTTTTTATTTTATACCGTTTATTTATTTATTTTTTTGTTTATTGCAAGTAGGATCTCACATATCAAAGCCAAACTGTAGTAAGAGTATGTGGAAACAAGGGTTAATAAGCTGCTTGAGTCACCTAACGAAACTCTTGCCGAAAACTGTACAAAATGTACCGGTATCAGATGTTGCACATTTTTACTAGCTACAAAAATGTCACCAAATGTGTTCGTTTCAATTCATCGATCCATCCTAGATTACTGTTTTTATAATTTGTCGGTAAACATGAAAAAAAGAACAGTCACGAACAATAAGTATCTAGGCCTACATTGAATAGCCAGATGGAGTATTATTAGAACTCCAGCAAGAGTGAGACAGAATAAGCATTGCAATTGGTTTACTGGTTTGTCAAGTGATTCGAAACTTCAACATGAACTGGATTCTTATTATGAATCGTGACTGTACCGTACGTACGCCTCATGTTGTCAACATTAGTCTTTTCCACAGATGACCGGCTACACATACAAGCCTAGTTAATGCACCCCACCTAAGTCATAAAAGTGAATTTTTTACAGTATTTTCTTTCATTATTGGTTTTAATTCATGATGGTCGCTGTTTGTTGTCTACATTAGAAATATATGTGCATTAATGGCAGAAAATCTTGACTGGTAAAGTTTGTGGCTACGGAAATCCTTCAAAATGTCTAACGAAATAGATCCGCTATTAGTAACACTGACATTATTTTCTGGTATAGTAGGAGAAACAAGTAGCCTCGAGTTTACAATAAAGAAGTTCTCCCTTTAACACTCTTCAAATGATTTCTCTTAAACTAGTATCATTGTGCCGTTAGGCTGCAAAATAAAAAAAATACATATCGGTAACTTTACTATACATTACTCTTATCCACCATGAGTCAGTCCCGAGGGAAATAAATATGTCATTCTCCTTCATTTCAATCATTCTAAAAATTCCCACCCGCCGCTGCTGCTGCTCTCTCTCTCTCTCTCTCTCTCTCTCTCTCTCTCTCTCTCAATAGTGACATAAAAACAGCAAAATCCCAGCTCGTCAGATCGCCTTTAGTTACGTTTCCCAAATATTCACGGTTTTCCTGCACGGTTTATACACCCTGGTCAGTGCACAACGCGGAAGGAAGTATCACGTCGGTACCGCTTTTGGACAGAGTGTATATACAGCTGATAAAGAGATGGATGAAGGCGAGCGACCTACCGACACCCACACCCAATGACAGCCAGAGGGAAACTGGTTGTCCTAGTCACACACTCGCACTCACACAACGAGTGCCTGTCTGGCTGGCTGGCTGGGACGGCTCCAGAACGACCTCTGGTGCTCAAACAAGGAAACTGCATGGACTGGAAGGGTCGGATTTGAGAGAGAGAGAGAGAGAGAAATATGGTAGGATGAAGGTAACTGTGTTGGAAAGCGTCGGATTTGAGAGAGAGAGAGAGAGAGAGAGAGAGAGAGAGAGAGAGAGAGAGAGAATAATGTATGTACATGTGAAATAAGAGAGGGAAGTAATGGGGAAGAAAAATGGTAAGAGGAAGGGAACTGTTCAAAAAGGGTCGGATTTGAGAGAGAGAGAGAGAGAGAGAGAGAGAGAGAGAGAGAGAGAGAGAGATGAAATTATAGTCACTAGGAATATAGGGGGTGAAATAAAATAAGTGGAAGAGGAGGATGTAATGAAGGAAGTGGCAAGAACGATGATTAAGAGAAGAATGATAGGAAGTGAATGAGAAAGATAGACAGTGAATGAGAACTGCAGGAAGTGAGTGAGCAAGATATAGGAAGTGAATGAGAAAGAGAGAAAGTGAAAGAGAAAGATAGGAAGTGGATGGGAAAAAGGGGAAGTGAACGAGAACGATAGGAAATGAGCGAGAAAGATAGGGTAATGACATAAAAAAAAAAGGATAATGAAAAAGATACGAAGTGAACGAAAAAAATAGGAAAGATAGAAAGAGAATAAGAAAGAAAAGTAAATGCATGTGAAAGATAGGAGAGAATGAGAATTATAAGGAATGAATGAGAGAATGAAATTGATAGGGAGTGGAGGAGAAGGAGCGTAAAATGTTTTATGAGGAGGAGAAATCAAACTGAGGGAAAAGAAAGACGTAGGAAGAAGTCACACTGAAAGACAAGGCTAAGGGATTAAAGAATGAGGGCGATGTGTTGGGTGGAGAAGGAGGGGAGCAGATTAAATATAATAGAGAGAGAGAGAGAGAGAGAGAGAGAGAGAGAGAGAGAGAGAGAGAGAGAGAGAGAGAGAGAGAGAGAGAGAGAGAGAGAGAGAGAGAGAGAGAGAGAGAGAGAGAAAAAAAGAGAGATTGGAGGAAATTAAAGGAAGAGATGAAGGAAAAACAATAAAGCGTTTGGAGACAGCAATAAAAGCATCTCTATCCCAGGTTTGTAAGTCTACGGGGAAGGACGCTCATTTTCACCCTCAATAGAATAATATATAGCCTAATACACAAACAATTACAAGAAACTACACACACAGTACAGACACATCGAATTACATACACAGTTACAGGAAAATACAGGGAGGTACAGTCGCACTCAACATATAATCATCCACATATGGGTATCTCAAACAATTTACTGTCTAATGTTTTCACGTTCAATATATGATGTTATTGTTATAAGTAGTGCGTAGCTGTTTGTAGTAAATTAAAAGTTGGCAGTTAACCTATTTATTGGAAAGTTTATCATCTAAGGAACAGAGAGAAGCTGTCAAACTCTTAGGTGAGTTACCCTTATATAGATGATTATATTTGACCGCGACTGTACACACACAGTACAGACATATCGCACGTCAAAATATACACACAATGCACACACATCAAATTACACACCCAATACAGACACAACACACAGTAATATACACAAACACAGAAAAACACACATAATACCGAAAAATATAAAAAATGGAGAAAGATATTCAGAAACTGCAACAATATACACACAAATAAACCCGTTTTTATCATGAAGTTCTACTAATCTGTAGGAGCAGAGTCAAGTACCCGAAAGTATAGGCGCCAGTACTGAGGCAGTTGGCGTGTGCATTTCGTCTAAGAACATACGGACTACATAAAAAAATATAATCCTGCTGGGTCCGTTAAAATGCATTCACGTTAAATTCCAAACATAACATTGTGCTTAAACCTTCTAATAAGCAAACAGACAAACAAAAGAAAGAGTGAACCGAAAACATAACCTCCTGGCATATGTAATGACAGAGAGAGAGAGAGAGAGAGAGGAGAATAGCAGCAGGTCGAATTGGGAGATGGAAAGAAGAAAGGTGAGAAGAGAAAAATATAAGACAAAGAGATAAGAAGGAGGGTGAAAAATATATAGCGATAAGGTGGATGATTAAAACGAAAAGGTGGATGTTTGGGATGAAAATGAGGGTGAAAGTGACGAAAAGGTGGATGGTTGGGATGAAAAGGTGGATGATTGGGGCGGATAGGTATGGATGCGTATGACGAAAAGCTGGATGGTTTGAGCAAAAATGTGGATGGTTGGAGCGAAAATGTTGATTAGGACGAAAAGGCATGGATGTTTAGGACGAAAAAGTGGATTGCTGGGACGAAAAGTGGGTATAAGGAAAGCAAATATGGATGGTTTGGACGAAAAGGTGGATGGTTGGGGCGAAAAGGTATGGATGGACGTTTAGGACGAAAAGGTTGATGATGTTTGGGACGAAAAGGTGAATGATTAGGAAAAGAGAGAAGCAAATGAAGCGCAGACAAAGAGGACAGAATATATAAAAAGAGGTAGAAGGAGAAGTCAGAACAAGGGAAAAAAACAAGTTGGAGAGAAAGAGGGAATAATGTTGAGGAAGATGGGAAAAGGAAAGAAAGGAAGAATGGGGGAAGGACAGGACAATGAAGAGGGAGTAAGGTAGGGAAGGGGGAGGAAGGACGTAACTCAGGAGGAAAAGAGGAGGTAAATTTAGGAGTTGAGGTGAAATTATGGGTATTGGCAAAAGCTCCGATTAGCATGAAGAAGGAAGAGGAGGAGGAGGAAAACAAACAACAGCAAACCTATTGATCTTTAGGAGGCTGCTTGGGTCTAGGCTACTAACTTGTAATAAAGGGAAAGGATGTAATAGTGGAAGGTTCCTCCCCACCCACTTATCCCATCCTTCAAGCTTTCACTGGCAGCGGAGCAGTTGGAAGGGAGACCACGCAGTATTATAAATCTGCTGTGGAATTTAGGACAGGTAAGAACGAGGGGAAGTTGTTCTATTCTACTGCTGATATACCACTACATCCTGAAAACGAAAGAAAGTTTAATTCATATCGATCAATCTATGGTAATCAATTGAGTTAGGAGTTGTTTTCGAGATGGGACCTATTTGTCTTAATGAATTGGTAAGATTCTATTGTACTACAGTTCACTACATTTGCAGGCAGGCCATTCCATATAATTATATACATGTGATTAAAGAAGGATTGAGCTTCCTTTTGGATGGAAGCGTTTGCTTAGAATTTTGTATCCATGGTTTCTTCTTACTTCTTACTTTTAGTACAAGCCCCATCACTCAGGGGAATGGTGCCGCTATAGGCCATAATGTTAGGATATATAAATGGATATTAATGGTGGCTATGTCCAGATAAGATGAGTGTGGTAGCGTTGGACGGCGGATGTCAAGTGATAGGCTCTCAGTTGTATCAGGATTTATTAAAGCCTACATGTATTCTCTGTACAGCAATATATACTGGGATATTAGATGTTACCCCAGTAGAGGTTGATAAGACAATGCTGCTGTATTCATATCTGATAGGAGGCTAAGCTTATCGGAAGTGAACAACTTCCTGTATGACCTTCTGACTCAACTATGTATCTCCCACGCCACTCAGCAGTTTCTTCAAGACATGAGCCAGATTAGGATCCCAGGCAGTGTTAGTTTCATGGCTGAAGGCAGAACAAACACAAGCGCTTACTCATAGCAGTTTGGTCTAACTCATTTCCCATGCGCACTTCACAAACAGGATTACATATGATAAAGAGATATACTGTAGATAGATTCTGAGTATGCATAATTATATAGTTTAACCGGTACACGTTGATAAATAAAGTCGTGTAATTAAAAGAAAAGAACAAAAAATAATTATATTAACTTAAGAAAAAATTGAACAGGGACAAAATTTTATCAACACACTTAGCAATAATATTAACGACGGCAGTGACAATAATACAGGCAGAATAAGAAGTTTACTGTTAATAATGGCTATTATACAGGTTAATCTTGAACATTGTAAGGTGGCATTGCTAGGTGCTAAGAAACTCTAGAAATAGGTGGAGAATATTTTCTAGGATATGAGTCTGATTTATAAAATAGTCAGACATATCAAGATACAGTAAGTCAAGGAGTCTAAAGTGAGGGACAATCAAGGATGTAAATGTAAATATTTGCGAGGGTTGTGATTTTGGCAGAGTATGCACAAACCGAGAATACACCAATCCTCCATGAAGACAATCCATCCCATCACTCTCCAACAGCAAGGACTATTCCTCCCACTCCAGTCGTTGTCCTTAACACTTCCCTCTACATTCCTAGCCAATATTCCTGTGACCCTCAAATGGCGGCACAAACCATGCACCCCATCTCAGCACCAGCAGCGTCTTCTTCAAAGGCCACCTAGCCCTACAAAAGGCTCCAATATATACAGAATGTGTCTGTGTGTATGTGCGTGTGTGTGGGGGGTGGGGGAGGGGAGAGGACAAGGTGTCATCTGATACGATACCTTCCCGTATTCTCGTAAGCCATAAAAATAATAAAATTCACAACTTGTGGAGGAGGCCAGCCTCCTCCACAAAGAAGAGGGTGCTCCCCCCCACACTACAAGTAGCCTCCCAAAGTACCTGGGAGAGACCGTAAGAACCATCCTCCACTCGGTGCCTACATCGAAAGTCCCCAAGGCTGGGGCACTCCACGAGAAGGTGCCACACAGTCAAGGGAACTAGACCATCTTCACAGTAGGGAGGGGGAGCCCTATCCATTAAAAATCCATGGGTCAAACGTGAGTGGCCAATGCGGAGACGGGCAAGAGCCGTCTACCACCGGCAGGACAGGTCGCTGTAGCTCCACAAACCCTGGCGATGGCAGATGCAATGGAGCTTGGTAGCCCCAACAGCGTCCCATCTGTCCTGCCAGCAGCAATGAACGGCAGTGTACCGGATGACGCCTGACAGGGAGGCCACAGCCTTAGCCTGAGCGTCAGCCTGCTCATTCCCATGCAGAGTCACCTAACAAAATGTGACTCTGCAGCCACGATATCCCAGGAGGACAAGCCACTCAAGAATAGCCAACACCAAGGGATGGAAATAGTTAAAATTGCATAAGGCCTGTAAGGCACTACAGGAATTGCTAAAAATGGTAAAAGAAGGCTGTGGGAGAGTAAAAGTACTTGGAGTACATATAAAATGGCCGAGAGCTCAGTAGTAAAAACAGACATGACAGAAGGGAGCCTGCCGCCACAACAAAAGTCAGGAAAGACAGCCCCCAAACCAACTCCACCACCAGACTTTGATCCATCAATGTACTGTACCCCTATGGGAGGAAGTATGTTTTAAGAAGAGGGAGCAAGGCACTGGAAGAGAAAGAGATTGCTTCTTGTCTGGGAGGCAAGTGCAGGAGTGAACTTCTGGGAGAAGCCTTGGAGCCACCCTGGGGACCTGCATAGGACAATTTTGGTGGTCAGCAATGACTAACTCCTCCACAGCCTTACTGACCCGGAAGCCAAAAGGCCTATGGCGTGCAAGGATGTAAGAGGTAGTATTGAGACATGAGGCTGGATGACACTGCCAAGCAGGGAAGGGAGTCAGGAAGTTGATGTAAACAATGCCAACAACTAACCATCAAGGACTGGCGATGGAGATTAAGAGGTGTCTCATCAGCGTCCACCAGGAGACTGGAGATTAAGGACGACTTGAATGCTCCGGTTGTCAGGCGTACCCCTGCGTGATGAAAAGGATCTATGACTTTGAGACGGGCAGTTGTGGCGGAGGAGTACACCTCACACCCATAGTCGAGTTTCGATCTAATAAGAGAACGATATATGCGGAGGAGGATGGCCCGATCAGCCCCCGATAAAGAATGGCTCAGGACCCTCAACAGGTTGAGAGCCTGGAGGCAAGGGTCCTTAAGTGAATGGAAATGGGGAACCAAGTCAGACGTCTGTCAAAAAAAAGACCAAAAAGAAAGTCTCCTCAACACAACGTATTCGATGACCATACATGATTACCCCCCCAGCGGGAACTGCCTTGACGTGGTGGTGTGTGTGTGTGTGGGGGGGGGGGGGGACTTGCGTGTCTCTGAGAACTGGCGAGAAAGACTAGAGGGGGCTTCGGCTCCTGCTCTGCCCCGATTTCGGGGAGAGAGGGCTTCCCATGCTAGTAAAGTCGCCAGTGAGAGACCAGACTAAATGGTTCTCATGCAATAAGCTGCCAGTACGAGCCAACAGTGCTGCTATCCAGAGGGACTGCCCTCTAGGGGCTGTCCTATGTTGGATGGTTGGGGGTCTGGGCCGGGAGATGTTGGGAAAGGGGGTCTCAGCACCGTCGTGGGCAAACTTTTGAGCCATTGGGGCTGCATTTTAAAACGCCCATGGCGACCAGTGCTCGGTCCTTTCATCTGCCTGGTAGGTAGTAGCTCTTGCCTCCTGGGGATATTACGATAATAACAATGTTATATGGATAGCAATAAGCTTCTTTTTTTCCTCGAGCTGTAGTCGACCAGGCCCTCGAGACGTAACTCACTGGTCGTGGTGGTATGCAGAAGTCTGCATATAAGAGAAGACCCAGCAGGTCGGGTGTTGTGTCGACGAACCCTGTTAGCTGTTTGGACACGTTAATGTTGACGAATGTACTTGTATCCCTTTCCTATGGCGCTATCCACTATCAGAAACGTGGTAATGCTCCAGTCTCATACAGCCCCCACCTCCTCCAGTTCTCCTCCCCCTCCTCTAATTCTCCCCCTCCACCCTCCCAACACATCAAAAGGCGACATCTGTTAGCTGATCATAGCATTTCCTCAGCTGTTCCGAAACTTCAAACTCAATTTACTTAAATTCTCACTGTGGCTGGGGAATGGACACGACTTTTGTGCACCATAGTACAGGCCAAAAAAATCTATTAGTATATTTGACACCCTTACAACGCTATACATTACACTATCCCACACGAGGCTTTCTGAACAGCGATGTGTCTGCAACAGTGATAGTTGCGATGTTTATGTTAGCATGGGGTGCCGAATAATGTTTTAGAGCCTATGCACATCAAGGTTCTGTGTCTCTTACAGTAACATACATTAAGCGGGTTGGTTGAATGCTTTCATTGTTCCGAGCACGGCAGATTTCATGGGCAGCATAAATTTCCCTTTGTTGATCCCGCTTGTGTTTTAATTGCCCAGGCTCAGGTGTTTGTTGGCGAGGATAAAAGGGCTTGGCTTTACAACTGCGTCAGATAATGGAAACAAACGCATTATTTTAGTAGGATTCTGAGTTGTTTATCTGCTTTGATAAATTGTTAGTTAGTTAGTTTAACTCGGAGGTAGGGAGAATATAATTTATCCAGTATTTAGGTGGGATGTGGAGGAATATGAGAAGGTAGAGAGGTAGATGTAGTGGATTTGAAATTGTTCAACTCTGACATAAGCATCAGGGACATTAAACAGCAAAATGTACAACAATATATAGCATGGCTTAAATTAAATTAATTAGATTCTACTACAAGATAAAAGAAGACCGCTCTAAACCTGGATGACCCTGTAGGACGGGAGAGAAGATAATTTAGAAATAACACAGCAAACACAAAGGCATTAGAAGGAAAGGATGGTTTCAGGGGATAAAGGTGAGGCGAGAGTATGTAGCGCTACAAGTACAGTATAATGGAACTAGAGACGAGTTCAACTATTTCTTCTTTAATTAGAAGAACTTATATAAGACTGGGCCTTAACTCACGCAAGAAGAGAAGTAAACCGTACGAGATCTACGAGAGTGAGAAGTCCCCTCACGCCCATAAGTCTAGTAGTTATTATTATTATTATTATCAAAAATAGACCAGAGACACAAAGCGGGGAGAGAATGCAAGTATTCTATCAATCCGAGGACCCCAGCCCCATGAATCTAACCTGAAGAAAAGAAGACAGCTTTGAGAAAAAAGATGAGCAATTAGCTTAATAAAAACATATTAGCCCTACTCTTGAAGCCAGCCAGTCCTACACCATCAAAGACAGTTTATGTCTTATTCAGAATTTTACCTTTCGTATACCACGCACTCTTATTTAACCTTTTATAACTTATAACAATTGTTTCGAGAGGGAGATTAAGGAGAAATGGGAATGGCTATCTGACTATCAAGAATGAATACCTTATTAATGCAATAAATATTAATAACCTCTCTTGCAACAATCTAGGTTCTATATTACTTGGTGTAAAGCCAAACAATTTACAATTAGTATTAATATTAAGTAGTAGGATAAACACAATATAATAAATAAAATTTAAGTAAGACATTCCCGTATTGTACCTCAAAGAATAAATCACTTACTCAACACTTGGTAAATGCACTGTAAATATAATAGAATTCCTTTTAAATGCCACACAGTACACAGTAAGATTTAGTACTGATAAATCACATCAAGAAATGGCACAATAATAAAAATATTAATCAAATACACCACTGATAACAATAATTATAATGATGAGACTTCACTTAATTACTCAACAGTTATAGTTCTGAGTTATGACAGAGTTAAACATCTTACTTTAATAATGGCAGAAATTACTTAGTTACTTTACTCGCTTTAATATAATTATATTGACTTAGATGAGTTCACACACTGAAACATATGCAAGGAGAAATTATACAATAGTACTTACCTAGACAGGGTATGTACAACGGACGTAACCACAAGAGTGAGGACGTTATGACACATCACTATAAGAGATATATTGATTGATTGATTAATAGATGCCACTAGGCATCTGGCGGCACAACAGCTAGGGTCATATACCGCCCAACATAATATTATTTTCAAAGGATTTTGAAATATGGTCATCTACATCATTAATGAAAAATATGCACACATTAGGTAGGCTTCATTACCCCGAAAGGGATAGGCATCATCTAAAACGCACATTTTTACTAAAATAATCTGATTAACTAAAGTAAAAAAAAAAAAAAAAACATTAAAAACATTGAACTATTTAGAAAGTCATAAATATAATAAAATTCACAATTTGTGGAGGAGGCCAGCCTCCTCCACATAGGAGAGGGTGTTCCCTCCCACACTACAACCCTCCTCCCGAGCACCTGGGAGAGACTGTAAGAATGAATCATCCCCCACCCGGTACTCGAAGAGGTGCCTACGACGAAGGTCCCCAAGGCTGGGACACTCAACAAGAAGATGCCGCACTGTCAAAGGGACCCGGCAATCATCACAGGAGGGAGGGGGAGCCCTCTCCATTAAAAATCCATGAGTCAAACGTGAGTGGCCAATTCTGAGACTGGCAAGAGCCGTTTCCCACTGGCGGGACAGGCCGCTGTAGCTCCACAAACCCAGGTGATGGCGGATGCTGCGGAGCTTGTTAGCCCCGACGGTGTCCCATCTGTCCTGCCAGCAGGAACGACCGGCAGCATCCATGTATGGTCGAAAGTCCACTGCAGGTACGGGATGATGCCTGGCAGGAGGTCGAGCACTGGAGGCCGCAACCCTTGTCAAGGTGACAGCCCGCTCATTATCATCGACACCCACATGGACCGGGACCCAACAATATGTGACTCTATGGAGGACAAGCCACTCAAGGATGACCAACACTAGGGAATGGTAAGAATTAAAATTGCCCAAGACCTGCAAGGCACTACAGGAATAGCTAAAAAGGCTGCGGGAGAGTAATAATCACTTGGAGGGCATATAAAATGGCCGAGAGCTCAGCAGGAAAAATTGACATGACAGAAGGGAGCCTGCCACCATGACAAAAGTCAGGAAAGACAGCCCCAAAACCAACTGCAGCATCAGACTTTGACGCATCAGTGTACATGTCTAAAATGAGGGAGCGAGCCACTGGAGGAGGAAGAGATTCTTTATTGTCCGAAAAGAAAGTGCAGGCATGAACTTTTGGAAAAAACCAAGGAGCCACCCTGGAGACCCGCACAGAGCAAATCTGGTAGTCATCAATGCTCATCTCCTCCATAGAGTTCCTGACCCGGAAGACAAAGGGCCATGGTGTGCAAGGATGTGAAAGGTAGTACTGAGACATGTTATCAGATGACACCGGCAAGCAAGAAAGGGAGTCAGAAAGTCGATGTAATCGATGCCAACAGCGAACCATCAAGGACCGGCGACGGAGATCATAGTTGAGTTTTGACCTAATAAGAGCATGGTATAGGCGGAGGAGGGTGGCCCGATCAGCCCAACAGGATGTATGGCCCAGGACCCTCAACAGGTTAAGAACCTAGAGGCAACAGACCTTAAGTGAACGTAAATTTAATGGGGAACCCAAGTCAAATGTCTGTCATAAAGAAGACCCAAAAATTGAGTCTCCTCGACACAACATATCCAATGACCATGCATAAATAAGTTCAGATTGGGGTGGACGCCTCAGATACGGCAGAAGTGTATAGCAACCGTCTTGGCAGGAGAGACTCGAAACCCATGAGAACCAGCCCAACGCGACACCCTGTCGAGGGCAAGCTGCATGCGCCGCTCCACCACTGACCTACGGGAAGCAGCAAACCAAACCGCCAGGTCACCAATGTACATCGGGTTGGCTATGGATGAGGCAATGGCATTAAATGCTACTGCAAATAACGTGACACTGAGTGTGCTTCCCTGGGGCATGCCCTCCTCCTGTGCAACGAGTGCTGAGAGGGCTGTATCAACCCTCATACAAAAACTGGGACCACTGAGAACCTCCTTAATAAAGCGTGGAAGGTGAACCCGCAGGACATATGCATGGAGTTGCTGCAGGATGCCATATTGCCATGTAGTGTCTTAGGCTTTCTCTAAATCAAGGAACACAAAGACCAGAAGTTGATATTGTGCAAAAGTCTCACATGCAACAGCTTCCAACCTGACCAGAGCGTCTGTAGTGGAACAGTGTTTACGAAAGTCAGACTGGGACAGAGACATAAAACCACCCCGTTCCAAGTAGTATACCAGTCTGATATTCACCATCTTCTCAAATAGTTTACAGAGACAGGAGGTCAAGGCAATAGGTCGGTAATTGAGGGCAACATTAGAGTCCTTGCCTGGCTTGTGGAAAGAAAGGATGGTAGCAACCCTCCACCTAGAAGGGAAGACACCCTCCAGCCAGATTCTGTTATATAAAGCTAGAAGAAATGAGATTGCCTCCTCACCCAAGTGTTGGAACATTGTATATGGGATGTTGTCTGGCCCAGGAACAGAGCAGGGACTGGAGCCCCTTCTAGTCTAGCTCGCCATTTCTCAGAGAAACGCAAGCCCCCCCTACCACGTTAAGGTAGTTCCCGTTGGAGAGGTCACAGATAACGAAATCATAACAGAATGAAGCACGAGAAAACAGACAAATATTTGCATTATGACCTACTTAAATCTACCAAAACGAGGGTGGCATACCAGAAGTTCCTCCAATACCTGGTGGTTCAGCAGGTGTCGACATATCACATCAAGTGGCAGGCCCCGTGGCAGCAAGTGTCAGACAGTGGGGCAGGCCAGATAATAATGTTCTTTAGTCTTAGCACGAGGCGCTCAACACAAGAAACACTCAGTGAAGGGAGGCTCACCTTCCATCCCAAGAACCTGCCACGCTGGCCGGTTGCCAAGCCTCAAACAAGGAGACTACATTGTGCCTCCGAACCATGTGGCCTCGACGACGGTATGAAAATTTGTGATGGCAGACAGACTCATAATGGGTGATGGAGATTCTGAAGGGCCTCTCTGCATCCCTGCATCAGCATACAGAGAGGAGAGCGGCGGAGCGGACTCTAGAGAGGTAACATGTCAGGGAGAGTGGACGTCCAACACCACGAGGAGGCAGATGGCAGTCTTTCTTCATGAGTCTGTCAACTATAGCATTGTGACGTACACCTACATGGGATGGCACCCATAAAAATTTGACAGTCAAGTTGTGATGACGCAATAAGGCCCAAAACGACAAAATCTGCTAAACAACAGTAGAGTGTGTGGGCTGAATACTAGAGAGGGAATGAAGGGCAGGTTTGGAGTCACAAAAGATGGCAGCATTCACTCCACGTTGACAAACAAGACTAACAGCATCCTGACTTCAGGACAGGTGAGAAAACAGCACAACCTGCTGCACCATCCTCTTGCAATGAGCCATCAGTGCAGAGGCAGTATGGATCTGTGATGGAGGAAGTCACTTTCTACGTGGTCCAGAGCCAACTGCCGCTGTAAAGAAGGCAGTTCCGACTTGAAAGTAGGTGTGAAGCTCACATCGGGTATTGGTAGCATCCACGGAGGGGGTTCTGGGGGGACTGCAACCATTAAATCAATATTAAGACTACGGAGCATAGAAGAAACAGACCTTATAAGAGTACGTCCAGCAGGCAGTAAGGGAGAGACAGGGGAGTTTGGTCTAAGAGAAGTCCTGACTAGTTAACTGAGAGTAATGGGGTGAAAGATATGGGAAATGGAGGCACTTGACAGTAAAGCAGGTAATATTAGAGTAAAATTTCTTGATTAATGGGGGAAGACGCAACTCAAGCTTCATATTTACTATCCTGGTCGACATTGGACAGCCGAGAATTATTCTTATTGCTCTATTCTGAAAATTTTCTAAAGTATCCAGAGTAGCCCTAGGAAGTTGAATCAAAGCAGGGGAAAGGTAATCGACAACTGAACGGATAAAAGCAATGTACAGTAGATAGTCCTGGCTGCTGGGATGGAGATGCCCGAGGAGTTATTACTGCGCCATTGAAGTGGTGTAAGTCGGCACTGAAGACGACCCAACAAGTTCTGGAGAATGGGATGGTCTTGAGGTCTGGCAGGGACAACCAGCCAAATATCGAATGGTGCGCCCAGGTAGCGGTACTGGGAACACATGGGAATGATAGTCACTCCAATGGTGAATACTGGCCGAGCTTGAGGAAGGTGGCAGCTGAATATTCTGCTCTTATCTAGGGAGACAATGCCACAGTGAAAGGAGGCCACAGAGAAGGAATCAAGAAACCGCTGCAGATCCCATGGCAAGGTAGAATGAACACAGATATCATCAGCATTGCATGTAATTGTAGTTCCAGGAATATCAGGGAGAGAAGTGAGCAACCGATACATCAGAATATTAAATAACAATGGGCTGAGAACACCCCCTTCAGGCATACCAAGATGAAAACTGCGCAAAGGACTGAGCGCACGACTGAAAAACACATAAGAGGTGCTGTTACTGAGGTAGCCCCGAATCCACTGTAGAAGATTACCCTTTATCCTAAAGTCAACCAGTTGATCCAAAATTACGTCTATATTAGCAACATCAAAGGCACTTCGAAGGCCAATGAAGGCCACCACACTATCCCTGTTAAGGCGAGAGTACAGATCAACTAGGCAGTGGTGTGTACTCCGCTGGGGAAGGAAACCAAACACCCATGGAGAAAGGCGATCCAGCAATCGATACACGAGACGATTGCATGAGTTTCTCTCCATAACTTTACAAAAACAGGAAGTAAGGGAAATAGGCCTGAACTTCGTAGTGCCAGGCTTAGGGATGGGTATTATTCTGCTGCTGGTCCAGGCTTGTGATACACAACCGTCACGAAGACATGAGGTTTCCCGGGAACTTGTTGAAGTAGGCACAGCACAGCATAAGTAATACCATCATCACCAGGGGAAGAAGCTCTACCCCGAGAGATAGCACGTCGCAACTCCTCCTCAGTTATCTGTTCTGCATGATCGTCATCATCTTGCAAAAGAGCAGACACCAGACATAGCCGATAGACAGCAGCACGGAAAGCGAGTGCATCTTGTATGTGGATGAGTAGCCTGGCTGGGGTATATTGTTCTGACCAGGCATTGACAAATTGTTGGGCATAGGCGGTGGGAGTGTGATGACGAACAGTGGACAGCATCTTTTTAACAATCCGATGGATGAGGTGCCATAAAGAAGTCACACTCGTTTGCTGGTTGATGTTGTCCCTAAACCACACTGCCAAGACTCAGTGTGAGCACACTCCTGCAGGCGACTAAAGCGTCCCTAGATATTTGGTAACGATGGAGCAGGTCAGGGGTTGTGTTGGCTTGAGAAAATAGGCCATCACGTTCAGCGTGCATACGTGCATCGAAGTACTTGACCCAGCAGGTAGAGAATAATGAAACTGAAGAGTGACGTGATCAGAGAATAAATCTGGTATGGAGGAGCACTGGTCCTGAGATGCTATCAGGCCAGATGAGAGGATGTAATCCAGAGGAATTCCCCGGCAATGAGTGGTACCGCCAGTGTCCCAGCGTGTTAGATGTTGCTTGCGGATGTATGACAGGAGACGAATACCATTACGATTAATAGAGCCAGAACCATCACCCAAGTTAGAATACCAAACATTAAAATCTCCCATATACACCATACCATGCACTGTTGGAGAAGGGAGAGCCTCGAGAGTGAGTCTAGCCAGAATAGAATAGACATTACATAATTGGAGTACTCCATCCTCAGGTAGAACCTCAAATAGCTATAAGGTCATGTCAGGATCAGAGGAGGTACAGAGAAGGCAATGTGGCAAGGAGCTATTATGTAAGTCAGGAGACCATTCCTTACCAGATGAACATATGGCACATAACCTGAGAGGGGAGGAGCTTGCCCAGCAGCAAACGGCCATCCTGGAAATGCTTCCTGGAGAAAAATAACACTGGGATGATGACGAAAAACATAGGCCTTGAGTTGAGTGAGCTTAGCATAACTGGTGATACCACATATGTTCCAGGAGATAACATCCAGCTGGCAATCACTAGCGAACTCTGTATTTGGAGGTAGAATTCGGGGGAGTGGGGGCAGATGAGCGACCAGGAGAAGATGATGGACCAGAAGGGACTGACTCAAAAAGCTTTTCAAGGTGAGAAGCAACAGTATCCATCCTTTCGGTAAGGGCAGTGACAGTTGAGACGATGGCCTGCTGAGCCTCAACCAAGGTGGAGAGTTTGGAGTCATTTGCATGCTGAGTGGCAACCAGCCCATCAATCTTGGCTTCAAGAGCGGAGAAGCGGTTCTTGAGGGCCATACATGGTGCCATGAGGGTAGCGACAGACTTGCGGAGGGCCGGGTCCGGAGGCAAGGTAGGGCTAGTGGTAGGAGCAGACTGGGGAGGTGATGGTGGCGATGGTGGAGGTGGCGCAATAGTATAGGCATGAGCCTGGACCTGACGTCGAGCACATCCATGAAACACGTTAACCCCTGGCTGAAGGCATCGTGGACACTTCCATCAAGACGTATCCTCAGGAGGTGAAGGCTCAGAAGTAGAAGAAGCAGGACTTGATGGTCCACCCTTGAAAGAACAGGTTCTGGAATCATGGTCGGCGGCACACCAGGCATACTTCGGCCTGGCGGAACATTACCGGGAGATTTGCCCAACTCCCCAGCACCTGTAGCGCCAAGGCTGGTCATTATGAAGATTTCGCACCACACACAGTGGAAGACAGGGGAGGAAATCAATGGAAATCTCAATTGGAGGTGGGTCGGGAAGACTCCAGACAACAACAATACAGCTAATGGGGGAACCATCTTGGAGAAAAGGACAAGCAGAGTACACACCAGGGTATTCCTCGGCAAGTTTCGGGTCAATATCAATAGGAAAACGGGTGAGGATGTAGCTGGGGAACTTACAAGGCCTCTCAGGTGAGTCTTGAAAAATAAGAGGCAAAGACAAAAATTCACCAGCCTTGACTCTATCAATGATGTCCTAACGCTTTCAAGAGATGTAGACAAACAGGGAGGTGACAGCAGCCATCTTGACTACAGCCTGTTCATGCTGCAACTGTAAAGCCCTGTTGACATCAGACAACCAACACAGCTTTGTGTCCATCGATGGGTTCCCAGAGAAGGAGAGCTTGACATAGGCATCTCTTGGCACAAAAGCAGGAAGGTTAGACAAGGGCAAGGAGTGGGTATATATGGAAGAAACACCAGGGTGAGGCAGAGAAGGTACGTCGTGCATAGCTGAAGCACCTGTAGCAAACGGCGAGCACCTTGCATTTCCCTATGCGTACCTGCCGCACACGGCCGCCATGACACCTGTGAGCGCAGCCTACCTGGGCCGCCGACTGAGATAAAAGGGCCGGAGTACCTTGCCCTGGGTCACTCTCCTGCTAGCTGCTCACCTGAACTCACCTCTCCTCTCCTGCCGCCGACCTCGCCTGCTCCAGCTACTGCTCTCACCTGCTAGACACCACGTTTCCTCCTGCAGCTGCTCTATGCTACTCAGCCACGGCAGGCCAGACTCTCTCCTACAAGGTGCTCGCCTACCTACAACTACTACCCTTGCTCTCCTTGTTAACCGAGTCCATGTACAATAAGTGTACTTACCAAACCTTGTAAGCTACCCACAATAAATTGTTACTGTGTATAAGCAAGGCTGTTTACCCCTGCTAGTAACACTTACCCCTGTTGTTACACACCCTTCACCATCTTGGCAGCCGGAGGCAAACAGTCTACACCATCGGGATCCTACGAGGAGTCGGACGAGGCGTCAACAGGTCGCTTGGTAGAGGTTGAGGAGGTGGACGGCTGCAACCTGAACTGTGGAGTGACCGAGGACAAAGAGAGGAGGGTTGCGTGAGGACAGCTCAGACCAGTGATCCTCGATAGGACACTCATCATCCTCCAACATGGCCAAGTCCGCCTCCAAGCAGGAAGCCGCGTTCTCCATCAGGACAGGCAAGGCTTAGATGGAAAGCGAACAACTGAACACGTAATCAGCCAAGGACACACACACACACAAACAGAACCACAACAAAACGGAACACAGAATCATAACAGACAAACAACACCAAAAACACCACAGAAACAACAACACACAAATAAGAATGCACAAACAACAATGCAGGCAAAGCACCAGGAGAACGTCCACACTCCACCAAGTTTGGAGCGAGACTGTGGTAATGGTATGAGTCTGCTTTGGCACCAAACCATTTAAAGAATAGTAAAATAGTAAACATTTTACCATATTATATAATTAATCCTTCCACCACTTACTTATTATTGTAAGATATTACAAGCAAAGTTAATTTTGTTACTTGGTAGCAGTAGAGTTATTATCTGGTTAATTACTTTGTGTTACTGGTTACCAGAGGATAATGTTTTGTATTGGAAAGTCTTAACTATTAAATGATCACACTGTCTCTTCTCCTCTACCATGTCTTTTTTCACTCCATTCGCCTTCTCATTTCACCCCTACCCTCCCAGTGCTTTTTCAATTTACCTCTCCACTATCCCATCTCACTCTCCTTATCACCACCTCCATCATCATTCCGTGTGGTGCCGAAAATGATTAATACAACATTATGAATACAGGACCTAAAAAGAAGTTATGTGATAATTTGTATACAAATTCAATCCATGCGATATGGCAGGATTAATTATTACCCTGATAAATTCATCCGGGATTTGTGTCTAGGCCAAACTTACAGATGCCAGAAGTGAACCAATCACCAGTGTCGAAGTGAGCAGTGTCCGAGAAACCGAGATGATTTCATGCATCCACAAAAAATCAGTCACTCTCTAAAACCCAACCCCTTTTGCCATCTCACTCGGCAGTGAGTGGTTCGCATCATGTTCACACGTGGTTCGGGATTCGATTTTCTGGCAACGCTTTGGCAGCACTGAGTGGAGCCAACTGTACTTATCTGAAACTTATAAACAAGCTAATGTACAGCTGGTCACACTCCCGTGAGGCCCACCCAGCGTTGTCAACGTTGGCCGAGATAACCCGGAAACACTAGTGAGCTCTGCTGGCTCGAACCATTCACTGGTGGGAGGGAGAAGTAAGGGGGGATTTGAGGAGGGTAAGGGGGGGGTGCCTATACGAGAGAGGTGAGAAATTATTCTTGGGGAGGTGAAAAATGAGTGGAAGCCCAGTATCAATTATTTATATACCGACATTCGTGTCAATTATTAACATCATTAAAGGTAAGATTAACTTTTTAATATTGTGATGTAACACAAAAACAACCGAGGTAATATTATTGTATATGGTACTTCTTCGTATAATATTCAATGGTTATTATCAAGCACTAAACGCTGAAAAATACTTACACAATAACTGAAAAAGAATCATGAACCAGAATGCTCTTTATTAAATGAAGAAAATGTGAATACCTTTATATTACATGACTTTGTGTCAAGTGTTGATACCACTAACACACACTTCCATTTCCCCCGTATCTACCTAACAGTTTATAATCGTGTCAAATATCAAGGCTCTCATTATCCCTCACGTGATAGCAGCCTTGTAATATTCTGAATACTTTTAATAATAGCCTGTTGTATTGAATTATTGGAATTTGACTATGAAACCCTTGTTTTGTCATTTGTCTCTTGGTAGCAAAAATTATTATTTGCTCTGTTTCTCTCTTCTCCGTGTGTATCTCTCTTTTCTGTATGCATGTAATATACTTATATAATTATATAAGCCAGTACACACACACATAACATAATAATGTTTGTGACAGAGGTTCTATTGGTTTTATCTGTCATGAGTTGCGTGAGAACTATATTCATAATTATTTAAACATTGTAATAGTTCCATCAAGTAATGCATGGGATGCACAGCTGAGGTTTCATCGGACATGTTAATAAAGAAGCTGGCAACTATTTTCAACATTTCTTAAAATTAAACTTTATTGAAGGCGTGTTAAGATCTGAAATCCAGTGGTTCCTATCATACAACACCTTCCCAATACTCACACCGTTGTATTTGATGCCGTATTGGTCTTTACTGTCTTCTGCTACAAGGTTGATATTAGTGTGAATTTCCATATACACCTTGTCTTGTGAACTGACTGACTGCACCACCTTACACATCTTCAAGTCATCAGGACTGCCAACATGTTGGAGAGGGAATATTTCAACACTCAGTCTTCAATACCCTTACCAGTTTAGTGGTTTTCAACCAACCTGGAATGTATGTGGTATCACCAGTTGTGCTAAGCTCACTCAACTCAAGGCCTATGTTTTTCGTCATCATCCCAGTGTTATTTTTCTCCAGGAAGCATTTCCAGGACGGCCGCTCGCTGCTGGGCAAGCTCCTCCCCTCTCAGGTTCTGTGCCATATGTTCATCTGGTAAGGAATGATCTCCTCACTTACATACATAGCTCCTTGCCACATCGCCTTCTCCGTACCTCCACTGATCCTGACATGACCTTTCAGCTATTTGAGGTTCTACCTGGGAATGGAGTACTACAACTATGTAATGTCTATTCTGCCCCAGCTAGACTCACTCTTGAGGCTCTTCCTTCTCCAACAGTGCGTGGTATGGTGTATATGGGAGATTTTAATGCTCGGCATTCTGATTTGGGTGATGGTTCTGGCTCTATTAATCGTAATGGTGTTCGTCTTCTTTCATACATCCGCAAGCATCATCTGACACGCTGGGACACTGGCGGTGCCACTCATTGCTGGGGAGGTACTCTGGATTACATCCTCTCGTCTGGCCTGATAGCATCTCAGGTCCTGTGCTCCTCCGTGCCAGACTTATTCTCTGAACACATCGCTCTTTGGTTTCATTATTCTCTAACTGCTGGGTCAAGTGCTTCAGCAACTCTTTTGCGTATTGCTGTGCCCCCTAAATATTGCCCGACTTACATCTTATTCATGGCCCATGTATTCCCTACATTTGACATATCATCAGTTGAACAGTTGTACTCTGATCTTGTATCTGCTACTCATGACTTTTATAGGCTATACGTCTCCCGGCCAAACCTGCAGCATCACCATACTGCCCACTCCTGGACGCTGGATGCACATATACAGGAGGCAAAGGAGCAGGCTGAACGTGATGGCCTATTGTTTCAAGCCAACCCAACCCCTGACCTGCTCCATCGTTACCAGATGTCTAGGGACGCTTTAGTTGCCCTGTAGGAGTGTGCTCACACTGAGTCTTGGCAGTGGTTCACGGACAGCATCAACCAGCAAACAAGTGTGGCTTCTATGTGGCACCTCATCCGTCGGGTTGTTAAAAAGACACCGGCCACTGCTCGACATCACACTCCCGCCGACTATGCCCAACAACTTGTCGATGCCTGGTCAGAACAATCTACCTCAGCCCGTCTACCCATCCACATACAAGATGCACTCACTTCCCGTGCTGCTGTCCATCGGCTACGTCTAATCATGCAGTGGTTCTCAACTGGTGGTCCATGGTGACTTTTTGGGTGGTCCACAGGACGTCCACTATATGTGGTAATAAACTGGAAATAAGTGCATAAAATTTATTAAATATTCAGTACGAACAAATTTATCATGATAATTACGGTAACTGGCCATTCATTTTCATATATTATTCCTATTTAAGAAATATATTGGCAATCTTCAGGTTGAAGCTGCTAAGTAGCATTTCGAGTCACTAAGTTTCTAAATTTATTCAAAATTTTAAAAGGAATGTCCAAGATTCACGCAGCTATTCCTGGCCTTAGCCTAGCCTAATACATACTTTACCAGTCGATGTGACGAGCCTTCCTGTTCGATTCCTGTCAGCTGCCGTGAGGCTATATGTAGCACTGTTGTAGTGCAGTAGCCACCGAACTGATCAGTTGATTAGTTGTGTTATTCGCCCTACGCTGTTTTATAGGTGTGGTGTACTTTGATTTTGTTTTCAACTGTAAATTGTAGTAATCTAAAATTAAGCAGGGAGGAAGAGTAGAACGGAGTGAAATATTTCAGGTCAGTTGTTATGCTGTGTGCTGTGTTATGCTGGTTCTGTCTGTTAACGACAGTATGTTGTCATCGCTGTTAGTTTCTCTGTCTGTTTGTTTGTTTGGCTGTCTGTCTGTTAATATGGTAACACATAAACAAGAGGACAGATTTTGTTGAAACTTTTAGGAAAGGTTGAAACTGGGCCGATATTGATGAAATTTATAGGGGTCACATATACTCATAGAGGGCTAGGACCAACCGTACAGATTTTGGAAAATATCGGAGAGAGCGTATTTCCGCCAAGTGGAATGGTTCACGATATTCTTTTAATTGGGCTGGTGGTCCATGGCCTGAAATGAGTTGTGAACCACTGGTCTAATGTCTGCTCTGTTGCAAGATGATGACGATGATGCAGAGGAGATAACTGAGGAGGAGTTGCGACGTGCTCTCTCTCGGGGTAGAGCTTCTTCCCCTGGTGATGATGGTATTACTTATGCTGTGCTGCACCTACTTCAACAAGTTCCTGGGAACCCTCTACTTCGACTGTACAATCTTTGTCTTCGTGATGGTTGTGTACCACGAGCCTGGACCAGCAGCACAATAATACCCATCCCTAAGCCCGGCGCTGCGAAGTTCAGGCCTATTTCCCTGACTTCCTGTTTTTGTAAGGTTATGGAGAGAATCTTACTCAATCGTCTCATGTACAGACTACAGGATCGCCTTTCTCCATGGCTGTTTGGTTTCCTTCCCCAGCGGAGCACACACTACTGCCTAGTCGACCTGTACTCTTGCCTTAACAGGGACAGTGTGGTGGCCTTCACTGACCTTCAAAGTGCCTTCGATGTTGCTAATAGAGACGTCATTTTGGATCAACTGGTTGACTTTGGGATAAATGGTAATCTATTACTGTGGATTCGGGGCTACCTGAATAACAGGACCTCCCGTGTGTTTTTCAGTGGTGCGCTCAGTCCTTTGCGCAGTTTTCATCTTGGTACGCCTCAAGGGGGTGTTCTCAGCCCATTGTTATTTAATATTCTGATGCATCGGCTGCTCACTTCTCTCCCTGATATTCCTGGAACTACAATTACGTGCTATGCTGATGATATCTGTGTTCATTCCACCTCACCAAGGGATCTCCAGCGGTTTCTTGACTCCTTCTCTGTGGCCTCCTCTCACTGTGGCATTATTGTCACTGCAGATAAGAGCAGAATATTCACCTGCCGCCTTCCTCAAGCTCGGCCAGTGTTCACCATTGGAGGGACTGTCATTCCCATGTGTTCCCAGTATCGCTACCTGGGCGCGCCAGTCAATATTTGGCTGATTGTCCCTGCCAGACCTCAAGACCATCCCATTGTCCAGGACTTATTGGGTCGTCTCCAGCGCCGACTTACGCCACTTCAATGGCTCACTAACAACTCCTCGGGCATCTCCATCCCAGTAGCCAGGACCATCTATATTGCTTTTATCCGTTCAGTTGTTGATTACCTCTCCCCTGCTCTGATTCAACTTCCCAGGGCTGCTCTTGAAACTTTAGAAAAATTTCAGAATAAAGCAATGAGAATAATTCTCGGTTGTCCAATGTCGACCAGGATAGTGAACATGCGGTGTGAGTTGCGTCTTCTCCCGTTAGTGGAGAGAATTTATTCTAATGTTACTTGCTTCACTGTCAAGTGCCTCCATTTCCCACATCTTTCATCCCATTACTCTCAGTTAGTCAGGACTTCTCGTAGACCAAACTACCCGGTCCCTCCCATACTGCCTGCTGGACGTACTCTTATAAGGTCTGTTTCCTCTATGCTCCGTAGTCTTAATATAGATATAATGGTTGCAGACGTCCCCCCAGGGCCCCCTCCGTGGATGCTACCAACACCTGATGTGAGCTTCACACCTACTTCCAAGTCGGAACTGCCTTCTCTACAGCGGCAGTTGGCTCTGGAACACATAGAAACAGTGACGTCCTTCATCACAGATCCATACTGCCTCTACACTGATGGCTCATTGCAAGTGGATGGTACAGCAGGTTGTGCCGTCTTCTCACCTGACATGGAGTCACCTCCAGGGGGCTGGGTTGGCCGTCGTCTCTGTAACCACTCTAGCTCAACATTGTGTGAACTGTATGCCATTCTGGATGCTGTTAGGGTTGTTTGTCAACGTGGAGTGAATGCTGCCATTTTTTGTGACTCCAAACCTGCCCTTCATTCCCTCTCTAGTGTTCAGCCCACACACTCTACTGTTATTCAGCAGATTTTATCGTTTTTGGACTTATTGCGTCATCGTAACTTGACTGTCAAATTTTTATGGGTGCCATCCCATATAAGTTTACGTCACAATGGTACAGTTGACAGACTCGCAAAGGAAGCCTGCCATTTGCCTCCTCGTGGTGTTGGACGTCCTCTCTCCCTGACATGTTACCTCTCTAAAGTCCGCTCTGCCGCTCTCCTCCCTCTAGGGATGCAGAGAGGCCCTTCAGCATCTCCATCACCCATTATGAGTCTGTCTGCTGTCACAAATATTCCTACCGTCGTCGAGGCCTCATGGATCGGAGGCACAATGTAGTCTCTGCTCGTTTGAGGATTGGCTACCGGCCACCGTGGCAGGTTGCTGGGATGCAGGGTGAGCCTCCCTTCACTGAGTGTCGAGCGCCTCGTGCTAACACTATAGAGCACTACTGCCTGGCCTGCCCCACTGTCCGACACTTGCTGCCCCGGGGCCTGCCACTTGATGTGGTTTATCGACACCTGCTGAACCATCAGGTCCTGGAGGAACTTCTTGTATGCCACCCTCGTTTTGGTGGATTTAAATGTAAATATTTGTCTGTATGCTTGTGCTCCATTCTGTTATGTTTTCGTGATGTGTGTGTGTGTGTGGTCATTGGATTCTCATGGGTCCCGCCTACCAGTATGTATTGTTGCCTGCCTGTTGATTGACGCTACGGTGCAATTAATAAAAAAAAAAAAAAAAAAGGATCCCACATGAGAATGAATGAGATAGTTATCAGCCTAAAAATCGTCATATTGTACCATTGAAAAACTAATTTGATTTATTGATTTGACCAAGTTCATGATCACTAAGAACTACTTACCTAAAATGTCTTGGTTTAGTATGAAATGGGAAGTTTGATCTCTCTCTATATCTCTCGTCGTTGACTGATACTCTAGTTGAGTGATAGTGCCTATCATTCTACATTAATCTATACTATAAATGGCAAACCGTCTCTGTTTGTCTACTTATAACTCGAAAACGGTTACACCTACATCCAAAACCCATATATATTCAAAATCACCATCACCAGGCGAAGGTTTTGGTATGACGTAATTTGATGTAAAAATTACGTCATCTACTATAAATCCGATAAAAAAACGGTTACACTTCCAAAACTATACGTTCTGAATCAGCACCACCGGCAAAGGTTTCTATGACATAACATGATGTAACTTTTTTTTTTTTTTTATATATGTTCCGACACTGGACATTGGCTTAATCAAGCCCGTTACCGTGGCCCAGGTCAACTGCTGCTCACACACACACGTCACGACTTCCGAACTGGTACCCAGCCACAGAGGGAGAGAAGTGAGGGTAATTCCCATATACTGCAGCTGTCATGGTACCAGCGAGGGTGTTTTACGACGTTCGGTGGCCTTATAGATAATGCCTGACACTCAAATCGGAAGAGTAAATATCCTCAAGCCCTCACCTGAGAGGATCGATCTCCCGACCTCTAGGTTATGATTCCAGAACACTAACCACTCAGCTACCTCCCCTAAACTTGACGTAAACATTACGTTAAAATGTCATATAATCTCTTTATCATTTAAAACCATAAAGAAGCGCTTGAACGGAAATTTTCCGTTCGAGCTGCTAAAATCGCGCGTCAAATGCACCGCTCGAACGGATTTTTTTCCGTTTGAGCCGCTAAAAACGCGCGCCAAATATACGATACACTCAGATACCACAATCCCTAACCCACCTGAATCGAAGCCCGAGATCTGAAGCAGGTGGTTTCTAGACGACAGCACACCCAAAGCCTCCATTGGTTCGAAATGTGTGTGTAGGCTTGTGATGGTTTGGGTGGGTTGTCATCCAGAAACTCCCTGCTTCAGATCTCGGGCTTCGACTCAGGTAGGCTAGGGATTGTGGTATCCGAGTATACAGATGAATAAGACAAAATGGTTATTTGGAAATTTAGTCAGTCTCGGTCCGTCAAGCTGAAAAGACGTATGTACAATACAGTCTCCTCCACTCCCGCTTTCACCAGTTCAGTTTTGCCAACGTATACACCCGGCATCGTGTGAGCTACCAGTTCCGACTCTCGCATCCGAAACACCTGCTATCAACCCTTACTCTTACTGGCAGGGTCGATTTGAATAAACCTATTAGCATCCATGTTTGGGACATTGTGTGACAATTCTTTTACCTTTTTATTAAAATATGCATGCAGTCTTTTTAGTGGGGAGGACCGTAATTTTTCGTATGTCGTGGTGTCACTTAAAAGGTTTTCCATTTTATTAAGATATTCACTTTTGTCCATTACAACCACAGTATTGCTTTTATCTGACTTCGTGATGAAATGTTGTCGTTCTCTTTTAATTGGGCGAAGGATAGAGTCCTGAGAGTCAAAATGTTGGATGAGGCCACTGAGAACCAGAGCCCTTCAAGACGCGGGAATTCATGATTCCTATGGCTTGTAGATGCAACAAAGTCCAGGGCAACGTTGTTTTGTGGTTTTGGCGCAAATGACAGTCCAAGACTGAGTGCATGTTTTTCAATACTGGTTAGCAAATAAGATGAAAGATTTAGTACCGAGTCAGGAATCCCACAATTACTCCACACACTGTTTTTACATAACTCATAAAGTTTCCATTCCAACCGTAATTCTTACTATGGCACTTGTAGGCAATTCGTAGTAATATTTGCACTAGATCTGCAGGCAACTGAGCTGGTAGGATTCGTAGCTGATGACGTAGACGGTAGTAGAGGTTATCGATGTCCCTCCTTGCTTGCTTAATACTGCCCTTTAATATACAGTATGTTTAGCGAAATCAGGGAACGGTGTGTTTTGTTGACGAAATAGGAACGAACGAAGAGATTTTGGGGTGACTTGTTCTTGTAGGAACTGGTGTTGTAGTTTTTTAATGTTGTTAGTGATGAGGAGCTTCTCATACTGTCGGAAGCAAGGCAGGAGATGAGGGAAGGTGATGGTGAAGAAGTGAAAGAGTTGTCGTCTTATCGTGGGACCCCTAATGGGCTGGAAGAATCACTCTGCCGTGAATATCTATGACGAGAAAAACCCCCACCCAGGCAGATGGAAGTTTATTACCAAACAGTTGTCATTTCATTATTAAATTTTCGTCTTGATGGTGGCAGTGCCCACCGAAACTTTTTGGGAGTAAACTTCCGTCTGCCAGTGTGGGTTTTCTTCTTGTCATAGACAATCACGCCAGAGTGATTCCTCCTGCCAACTACTTCCAAACCTATACGTGAACAGTGAGATATGTTGGGAAGGCTGGTATGTGTAACGTTATTTTATGCCTCCCTGAGCTCCCTCCATCTGGTGGTGTTGCCATATGGCTGATAATCGTATGCAAAATATAATATTCTATTAAATATTTTCATCTCCATTAAATTTTCTTGTACGATGCGCTGTTTCTGAAAATACAAAACAAAAAAAACGTAAGGAGTTTTTTTTTTTTTTCCACCAAAGTGGTAATGCTCAGTGTGTGTGTGTGTGTGTGTTTTTTTTTTTTTTTTTTGTTTGCGTGGGGGAGGGATCTTTTTATATTTGTATGGGTTATCATCAGGATTATCGGTGCCGGTTATAAATATTTTTTTAAATTATTTCCCCTAAAAATGCTAATTTGACTGAACTGTCTGTACATGGGTCTTATCCGCCTCTGTATGGAGTTAAGGTTCTCATGTGTGGAACCGTTCAACCTTCACAGCACCTCTGGATAGGGTGGAATAACATAGAATCAAAGGCCTTTCTGCTCATCAACATTTCCCCTCTTACTGATTCACTAATATCTCTTGTTTTTTGCCGCAAAGTTGTATCACTCTCTTCTATCGCTATTGTTTTTCTGAAGTCTCTCAATGTATGCTTCTTCTACCCAGGAGGGAGGGCGCCATATGACCTCGCTGTTGCGGTGCCGATATCAATTAATCAATCCCCAGGAGGGTATGCAAACTCGCCAAGCAACTCAATGTCACCCATTCTCTGTTCAATTCCCTAATGCTACAAGTAACTGGTACTCTCAGTCTTTCATGTACACAACTGAACAACTCAGTAACACTTTTACACCATCCATCAATCCCTTTACCACGAATTATACTCCTTCAAACGCAATGTGTCGATGCATCTCGAACGAAACTGGATATGACTTTGGATTTCTCCTACTTGTTTTACTTCACATGTGATGACAGTGAGTGGACTTTCAGCCATTATTTCTCATCTTCCTCTGTTTAGATAAAAATAGTCTTGCATAATTAAAGTACCGTATAATTAACCATACAGGCATAATCTTTTTTTAGCATTAAGGTATACATTATGCCTAAATTAAGCATCAGTTTAACAAGTAATGATATCAGGTTGTTAATATCTTCTTTGGTTGAAAATTTAAAATTTGTAGTGATTAATATTTGTCCACTGCAAATTTTTTTCCTAAAAACAAAAATATATCCAAGCACAAAAGCCATACATGCATACCGTCCACCACACTGCAGAGCAAGCACGGGAATTTGCCTAAGCAAGGAGGTACGGTGGAATCTTAAAGGTGACGCCCCGAAAGGATTTTAGCATTTTATGGAAAGACTACTCTGAGGTTTTCCCAAGTCAGGTTTGTGATGTGACTGCAGTTGCATAACTGGTTGGATAGTGCGCTCCTTGCTTTGTTACTAAAATATTATATTATTGTTTCAATATCTTTTTCAATGCTTAGAGCACCTAGTCAGTAAATCTGTCAATCAGACGGATATGCTGTCAGCATTTTACTGAAGTTAGTTATAAAGATTGTCAGCTAATTAGAATAATATACTACTTATGATATCTGAAGATATAATAGATAAGTAGTTTCGACACAACGCTAATCCTGCCATAAAGAGATATCATTACAAGAATATAGATATCTGAGCATACAACATCGTACACGGTTAACATAAACTGCTCTTTATAAGGGGGTTAATTTATATGTATAGTGTGTCTAGGCATTCCATTTTACATCATCTGGGAGCCGGCTTATCGCCAATGCTATTACCCATCATATTCCACCATATTTACTTGGATTATTGTCTATAAAGGGGGAAGGAAGAGATTGTGTTGGGGTAGAAAGACCTTCTCCCCCAAGGGGCAAGCACGGAACGAAAAGAAGGAAAGGGAAGACAGTTGGAGAGAAAAGGGATTGGCTGAGTCCGAGCGGTTACATAAACATCTATTGTATTGACCACATAATTGCAGACAATACACCCTTTGGGGTTTGGGATTGTAGGAGACAGTAATATATATGTGCATACGGGAAAATGTCCCTCTGCAATACCCCTTCTGGTAAATAATTCGCATTTACACTACTCATACACTAAACATTATTTCCATTACACAGCCCGTAGAAAACCAGGCTATATCAACTCTCTTCCCAAAGAGAATCTTGACAAATAAGAAACCCGGGCAAACAAGGTAACTTTAAATGGTAAATGTAGGCCACCAAACGGCATTTTCAATTTTCTACACCAAGGACGGTTATAGCTATCTAATTTCATATGTCATCCAGGCCATGTACAGAGACATGGACCGATTTCACAGTTGTTCGTAGTGAGTAATTAGCATCTGAACGAATAAAACCGAACTGCCAAAATGATTTATGACTACATTGCTAGATGAATTTGGTAACTTAATTATGCGTTCAGTGCTTGTAATTATCAAATTCCTTGATACATTTTTGTGAATGTGGATACCGAGCATCTGGTATATAATGAAGATAGATGAGAATAGTTATGAAGGAACCAAACATACCTAGATGGTTGTGAAGTCACCCCTAAAAACACAGCACACCACAGCACCACTCCAATCAAAGTAGAAATAGGCTTCCACAGTTATATCTCCATTTCAGTTAATCAAATTTTCAGATCAATTATATTAAATTTAAAGAATGCAATAATTTATCCCCGATTTTATCAAGGCTGTATAGTGAGCGCAGATTGTCGTGTAATAAAAATAAAAATGCTAAAAACATAATTATGCCAAACGATTGGTATATTCCTCGGTGTATCTTAGGGCTTTCATAATGTTTCACGAGTTTCATTTCATCTTCGGACATACCAACGACATGACTATTGGGGTTCATTGTACAGTCGGCAGCATAAATCCGCGTCCAACTCGTGTACTTATTAATGCTAATATGACCAGATAGTTGCATTCTGAACTAGTTTTTATTCCAACAACATACCTAGTTTACCATATGAGAACTATATCTGTCATCTCTGTATTAAAATTATATTACAACATCACTATAGCTAATACATACGCAGGTGGAAATGAAGCGAACTTATGCTGCCGACTGTACACTTCAGAGAAAACAGAGCCAACTTTGCCTGATAACTATGTAACACGGAACGATCAAAGACCCCAAAGGATTTACTGTTACATTCTATCGGCTGGAAATCTCTAAAGATAAGAAAATTATCAACCACGTCTGTGCAAAGACCACTGTACAGATCTATTGACCAATGGTGGACAAAGGGGTGGGTTAGGATCGGTTGGGGGAGCGAGGACAGGACAGATACTAATGGACTCTTAAACTACACGACTTTAACCTGCCAGAGGAAAAAACTCAGTCCCTAATGGCGCCTTCCATGAGGGAATTTACGAGTGGGACAGAAGGAAAGACAGAGACAAATATTTGCATTACGGATTTAGATGAAAACCTTAAGGGCTGCCTTGGATGGGAGGATGAGGAGGAGCGACATAGAGTAGTAAAAATTATCCAAGGCTGTGCCAGACTAAAAAAACCTTGTAGTTTTAATGTGAGAAGGAGACAGAAAGGAGGGACAGCATGCATGATGAAAAATGTATCTGAAAATTATTACCTTATTTAGATAAGAATGCCAGTTGACTGCACAATGTTTGAAATACGCACACGGTAACTGTTATCAAATGTGTAAATGAAGACGCTTCTATAGTGTCGTGTTTTTGTTATCCAAGCGACACGAAGAGCTTGCCTTGTACTGTTTTTGTCGGCCGCTTGGATACGAAGCCGTGCCAAGCGGTAGCCGTTAAAAGCAAGCCGTCTTCGTATCCAAAGCAACCCTGCTCGGGAGCAGTCTTGGTGCCGCTTGGTAGTCACCTGACAACAACAATATGGCCGACAGATATTTGAAATTGACATAATTAGTGCATGTAACTTGCAATCAGTGCCAAATAAACAAAAATAATTATGTAATAAGATGTTGTAGTATTATTTAAGGAGGTATAGGCTGCTTGGATAATTTTTGTACATATTATGGAAGACAAAATTTAAAGGATTATTTATAAGTAATCAAACTTGCAATTTTTTACCAGTAGCCTACTTACAATTTACTACCTGTGCTTACACTGCTGCAAAGGTCTTAATGTAAATAATATTTATTATTAAAGAAAAATGTGGTTTCTCAGTTAAATGATTCTTTACCTAACATATACCTAACCATGCAATTTCGGTGAAATTTCAACATGTGAGGATTGGTATAATAGCCATCAAGTTTTCATTAATAATTAAGTGTTCAATTTTTGTTGTTTTTTTCCCTCCACCTAAACTCGAGATATGAGGCTGGGTGCCTATATTATAATTGTGATGATTTTATTTTGAGATCAGTTGGCCTTCTCTGTGGTAATTTTAAATCTTGCTTAAGTGTATTCCCAATATTAACCATTTTATTGCTTTCCTATGATATAACAATTCCATCAAATTATAATTTTTCAGCTATTATTTTGGTTCGGCACCTTCGGCAAGCCAGTTGTTCGGCTCCACGTATCTGGTCTGTTTTTGTTGTCAGATAGTGCTTGCTCCAAGCCCGCTTGGCACCCCAAGCCGACGCTTGGACAACAAAAACACGACATTCAAGTCAGCTCTTTAGTTCAGGAGCTGTCTTTCAGGATAATGCCATTAGGTTTACTAGTAATTTACGTACATGTAGAAAGAATGTTCTACATGTTAACCCTACTCGTGCTAGGGCGGTGACTTTTGGATACCATCAATGGCTTTTTGCATAAATGATGACTGTTTCCTTATAAAAGCCTAGTATTAAACATTTGGTACTACCAAAACTCAGAGAATATAACCAATAATCACTCTGAGCGAAAAAACAGCTATTTTGGTATTTTTTTGTTTCGAAATATGACGAAAAACACATTAACAATTGACACAGCGATCATAGCGATGTGGTAGGTGGTGTGACTTGTGGCTATATAAGTTGCCAGTTTGTCATTAGAACGTCGAGGACTTTGAGACTGGGTCGTGGAGAGAGTAGATGTATGTTTTGTGCTCTCTCCTCTAGATGCCAGGGCCTGCCGCACCGGCAGTAGTTTCTTTTTTTCACCCTTCTGGTGACAACTAGGTTTAGCTAGTATTCATTCCCTCCATAGCTGGTAGAAGATATAGTAGGTATCTATATCTTTATACTGAGATCAACTTTGCCTCCTACCTTTGGTGGACTCCCCCACTGATAGCTCTGGGTGTGAATAGACACAGTCTAGTGTGGGTTGAGAGGTTGATCTCAAACATTAGTTAATTAGGGCTGGTATTATCCCTTTCTGGTGTTTTCTTTTCTTCCCACTTCCCCCTATCCTTGGGGGAAGTGGTCACTATGTTGCCTTCCCTCCCAACCCCTCCTCCTTATAGCGGAGGAGGCGGCCATGACCGACCACCACCATGAAATGACGGACGAACCGAGACTCGAACACCCCTTGACATTGACGTAAAAAATGCTTCATTTGTTATGTTCCATGCCACTGGTTTGGCCCCACTAGCCGGCCTCAATCCTTTTATCGTTAAGAGGGTAATTGATAGCTGGGCTGGTGAGGTTGAATCGGTTAAAAGACTTGCATCTGGAGACATCCTAGTCAAAACATTTAATTCTAAACAAGTAACAAGTTTGCTGAAATGTCGTCAGTTCCATGATTACGAAGTTGAAGCCAAGATTCCTCAAGCCATGAATTCCTGCAGGGGAGTAATCACCTGTAGGGATTTAATGATGATGGAAGAAACGGAAATAATTGAGGAAATGAGGAGCCAAGATATAATTGACGCTAGATTTATAACTCGTTTAGAGGATGGTATGAGGAAGAAGACTGCAACAGTTATCTTGACTTTTGGCAAAGTTTCACTTCCTGAAACTGTCAAAATCGGCTATGAAATAGTTAATGTAAGACCCTTTATCCCCAACCCTCTTAGATGCTTGAACTGTCAGATTTATGGACATGGAAATCGTACTTGTAAAGCTTCTTCTCCAGTGTGTGGCAGGTGCGTGACGCCTGGCCATCCTGAGGAAAAGTGCACATCAGTGGAGCTCTCCTTCTTTCATTGTAAGGGTGCTCACTCCACTTCCTCGAGGAATTGTCCCAAGTGGAAGCTGGAGAAGGAGGTCAGCTCGGTGAAGGCAGTGCGAGGTATCTCCTATCATGATGCGAGGAAGGTGGTGATGGGATCGCAAGCGACTCCATCACCCAATGTCTCTTATGCATCGGCGGTGATATCTCGACCCGTGATGTGTACTATTAGTACTCAGACTGAGTCAGAGCCAAGCGAACAGGCTGAACAATCTATTTCTAAACCTACTATCACTACCCCCTCTAAGATTATTACCCCATCTATCAACTCCTATTCTCGGGCTGCAGCTTCTTTGCAGTCCGAGAAACAAAAGAAGAAGTCAGACAAGTCAGATAAAGTAAACTACACCACCCTTAAACCAAAGTCACTTCCTTGCACACACCCTACTCCCACTTCATCGGGGGAGAGAAGGGATAGCTCTTCCTCGGTGGAGTCTGGGAGACTCACCATTGATGAGGAAGCAATGGATGTCTCCGGACGCAAGAACTGGGAAAGGTCCCCCGGTAGCCACTCGCCAGGCGGCGGGCGGCACAAAAAGACTAAACGCTCAAGCCAAGCCGACCCCGTAACTCTTAAACCGCCATGTTCACTGTACTACAGTGGAATTGTAGAAGTCTTGGGAATAAATTGAACAACATATCAATATTGTTACACACACACAGGCCAGACGTCGTCTGTTTACAGGAGACAGGGCTGGAGAATCACTCTGACCCACCACAATTTAAACACTACAACGCATACAGGAGAAACGATGGACACGGAGTAGCAATATACACACACAAATCACATCCACAGACACATATAACATTAAACACTACTCTGGAAGCCGTTGCTTGCAGAGTGAAATTACACAACACCTACATATCCATCTGCTCTCTGTACTGTCCACCACGCGGCCCCATTGACAGTGATTCATTACACAATTTATTTCGACAACTTCATGATAAAAAATTAATACTGGGCGATTTTAATGCCCATCACTGTCAGTGGGGAAGCTTAAGAACTAATGCTCACGGAGGGCAGATGGCAGACATTATAATACAATCCAACCTCTGCCTCCTGAACGATGGTCGAGCCACCAGGGTTGACGATCGTTCTGGCAACTTTTCGTCAATCGTTTTGTCTCTGGCCTCCCCGGATATACACCAGGATTTTTCTTGGCATCCTGAGTCCGACTCCCTTGGTAGTGACCACTTTCCCATCTGTCTCTCTTATTCAAATCATACTATTTCGGCCCCTTTGGTACCAAAGTTTAATTTTATGAGAGCAGATTGGGGGTCTTTCGGGAGGATCATCGACCTAGATATATCCAGGGAGACCATAGATGAAAAGATGCGAAATTTAACACAAAACATTTTACACGCAGCTGGGGTTCCTATTCCCCAAACCTCTATAATTCGAAATAAGCATGAAGCACATTGGTGGTCAACGGATTGCTGAGAGGCATTAAGGAAACGCAATAGGAGATACAGGATTTTTGACAAACAGCCCACTCAGAACAACTTTATAGCTTACAAACGGGCGAGGGCTGAGGCGAGGAGAGTAATTAATAGAGCTAAAAGGGACTCTTGGCGGTCGTTTGTGTCCACGGTGAATCGTTTTACACCACTTACTAAAGTCTGGTCCACTATAAAGATATTAAATAACAAACGCCCGTATACCCCCATCACCACTCTTCAAGTGGACAATAACATCTACGACGATCCCGTGGACGTAGCAAACGTACTTGCCAGGAGTTTCTCAAAAGTAAGTAGTTCAGCCAATTACGACCAACGTTTTCTCCATCACAAACGTATGGCTGAACTACAAGAGATAGACTTTGCCACAGAAGACGTAGACTACGCATACAACCGGGAGTTTACGATAGATGAACTTCTCCTTGCCCTAAGACCCTGTAAAGACACCAGTCCTGGACCTGACACCATTACGTACGGTATGATCCGGCATCTTGGCCAGGATAACCTGGTCAAGTTGCGTGGATCATACCGATACCTAAACAGTCTGGTCGTCTTGTGAATCCCAGTTCATTTCGACCTATTGCGTTGACTTCTTGCCTCTGTAAAGTCATGGAAAGAATGATAAATAATAGGCTACTTTTTGTTTTAGATGCGAAGGGTTTATTGAGTGATCGACAATGTGGCTTCCGGAAACACCGGAGCACAGTTGATCACTTGATGAACCTGGAACATTGCATTTCAAAGGCATTTGCCAATAAAGAATTCATGGTAGGGATGTTCTTGGACATCCATAAAGCCTATGACATGACATGGCGACACGGTATTCTGATGAAGCTTCAAGGTTATGGTTTAAGAGGTAATTTGCCCATTTTCATCAACAACTTTTTGCGTGACAGAACTTTTCTGTCACCCTTCCCTGTAACGTAACATCGGACATTTTTGTCCAAGAGAACGGGGTGCCACAGGGAAGCGTGCTTAGTCCTACACTTTTTAACATCATGATCAATGATATTCTGTCATCAGCTCTAGTCCCCAGGAATCTTAAATACTCGTATGCTGATGATTGTGCAATGTGGCACTCGTCACGTAATGCACAGTTTTCAGTAGGACGGATTCAAGCAGCGCTTGATTCTGTCCACCAATGGGCCTTACAGTGGGGCTTTAAGTTTTCCGTTCCTAAGTGTACCGGAGTAATTTTTAGTAAACGTAGAGTACCTCAAATTAACGTAACGTTAGATGGCCAACCGGTACCATTTCATAATTCTGTTAAATTTTTAGGAATTCATTTTGACCAAAGATTAAATTTTACACATCATGTTAATAATTTGCTTGTTAGTTGTGAAAAACCTTTAAATGTCCTTAAGTACCTATCAGGTACCACATGGGGAGCCGACAGGAAATCTTTATTAATGGTGTATAAGACCCTTATTCGTACAAAGCTAGACTATGGCTCACAGGTGTATGGGTCGGCTTCAGATACAACACTAGGGAGATTGGATGTGTACCAGAATAAATGTTTACGTGTGTGTTTGGGAGCTCTGAAGTGTACACGTGTAGCTAGGATGGAGGTGGAGGCGAACATACCTCCTCTCCGACTTCGACGGGATCAACTCGCCCTTAACACCGCTATGACCACCATTAGGAAGTTGGAGATCGGAAACGTGGCTAGTGCCTCCCTTCAACAACACCATTATCTCCACCATGGAAGACGGAGGCCACTGGTTGTACGCCTCCACCAGCTAGCCGAACAACTACAAATAGACCTCGGGGACTGCGACAAGTTTATCATCAACGAGATACCACCGTGGGAGACACCCAACTTCGGCGTCAACACATCGGGGTTACAATCATCGAAAGAAAAGGCGCCGGAGTTGGAGATACACCACCTGTTTGGTGGTATAGTCCGCAGTCAGCTGGGGTCTCACCAAGTGTACACTGACGGCTCCAAGTCAGATGAATGTGTGGGTGCGAGTGTATGGTCGAGTGAATGTGAACTTAGGTACAGATTGCCGATACATACATCTGTGTTTACAGCTGAACTTTTTGCTATAGACAAAGCCATAGACTATGCAATAAATTCTCGTCATAATTCAATAGTCATTTTCTCAGACTCCAAGTCTGACAGGCAATAAACTCATGTCAAACTATTTCTAATGAAATCCAGGGTCGCATCATTAATAAGTTGCACTTATGCAACAAGTCCTTCACTCTGATCTGGGTGCCCGGGCATTGTCGTATTTATGGCAATGAACGGGCAGACTTACTTGCGAAATCGGCTGTAGAGCTCGAGGTTACTTGGGACGTCTCTCGTGATCTACAATCGTGTATATCCCTCGGAAAGAAATCAATTAATCTTCTGTGGCAAAGTCAGTGGACCAGACTTAATATCAACACCATCAAGCCTCAACTGGGTAATTGGGCCACTGCCAACCGGCACAATAGATTAGAAGAACGAATACTGGCAAGAATAAGAACAAACTGCACCAGGATAATTCATTTAGAACCATATATACACAAACATTTTCCACCGCATTGTAACACCTGCAATGCGGTGTTATCTATCAGTCATATCATCCTGCATTGTCGGCGATTTGTGGGGGAACGTGCTTCCCTCATAAGTTACTGTGATGCAGTAAAAATCCCCTTCACACTCTCAGCTCTCTTAGGTGATGAGGATGGTGATGTGACTGATAAATTGATGACTTTCTTGAGGGAGTGATGTGACTTTTTATTGCTTTTGTTACCATTTTGTATGTCTATTTTTCAATTATGAATGTTATAAATTATGTGTTGTATAAATTGTAAATTATGATGTATTAGCTAGGTTTAGCGATTGTCTAAGATAGGTTTAGCGATTTGTCTGTCTAGGTTTAGCGATTGGCTGGAATAGGTATTAGTCTAGTTAGCTATTGGTTGAATAGGTACATAGATTAGTTTATTAGCTAGGACGTAATATTAAGAAAACAATATTTGTGTAAAATTACAAAAGCAAAAACAAAATCAATTGGTACATAAGTTTAATTTTAAGATTTATTGTAATAATAATAAGAATTAGAATAAGAATAATAAATGCATAAATAATATGCAAAAAGTAAAAAAAAAAAAAATTAAATAAAAATAAAATAAAATAAATAAAATAAAATAAATTAAAGTCCTTAATGACCAATACCATGGTCGATAGGTCAGGTAAAAAAAAAAAATAATTAGCTGCATTATTCTTCACTAAAATTCGATATATACTATACACCCGAGCTCGTAAATTCGTGACCACGTACTTATATTAATGCCATTTGAGCTGGTAACATTTATTTAGTGAGGAATCAGAGTAGGTGGAACATAGAGGGAAATGATATAATCTTTACTAGCATGCCACCCAATGATGCCACCATTCCCCACAGTGTTACCAGCTCAGATGAGATAAACATGATCGGGAATTTCGGGCAAGAGTGTATACTTAATTGCAGCCCTCTTTTAATCATTTTATTTATTATACTTGTAGCTAACCTAACGTGCCGTAAAATAAATAATAATTAATTACACGTACAACCACATGAGGACTACACTGACGAAATATTGGTTCATGATAAGTTAGTACATTCTCTGGAGAGTTATTTACACAATAATATATCCTGCCACACCAACTCACTAAATATAAATACATTATATAAAAACCATAAAGTGAGATGTAACGTTAGGGTGTTAATAACATGGAATAACCATACTGTAAGTAGTCCTAGTCCTAGTGAGGGAGATGATAGTTTGTTCGTTATGAATGGATGATATGGAATTTATTTATTTTATAACGTCTAGTATGATAAATAACATTGTACTCGTGACTCGTACGAATATCAAGAATATGGGCAAGTAAATGTTCGGGAGGCTGTCTTAGAAATACGAAGAAAAGTTATATGGTATGAATGTGTAAAGTTAATATATGGGCAAGGATATACACAGAATCACACTAAATCACATGAAGTCTGCTGTTTATTTATGTATATCACCTTATATTTTAGTGTTAATTATATCCTTCCTGTCCTGCATCATGCCTGTTCTATTGTTTTATTATTGCACCTTCATAATGGTTTCTTCCTGACTGACTCTTAGGCTTACCCAGTCAATCCTCATATATTATACTATAATTGTATCTATATGTTGTATTGTAATGTGTTCATACAAATGCACAATTCATTAAAATAACTGAAAAAATATATATAATTAAACTATTTTTCTAAAGTAATAAGTTTTTTATTTTTTTTTTATTTTTTTTTATATATCTTTCGACACTGGACATAGGCTTAATCAAGCCCGTTACCGTGGCCCAGGTCAACTGCTACTCACACACACACGTCACGACTTCCGAACTGGTACCCAGCCACAGAGGGAGGGTAGTGAGGGTAATTCCCAAATACTGCAGCTGTTATGGTACCAGTGAGGGTGTTTTACGACGTTCGGTGGCCTTATAGTTAGTGCCTCAAACTCAAATCGGAAGAGTAAATATTCTCAGGCCCTCACCTGAGAGGAATCGATCTCCCGACCTCCAGGTTACGAGTCCAGAACACTAACCACTCGGCCACCTCCCCTTAGTACAATGTGGTACAACTTTACAGGAGGACAATACACTTCCCCTAACTTAACCTAACCTATATGATAAGATTGTGTTGTTTTTTTCTCTCTACTGACAAATTTAATAAGCCTGCAATGCATGTGTCATACGCTATGCAAATAAATAAATAAATAATTAAACAAACCATTTTGTGTGAAGTTAATGCCAACTTGTATTTTGACAATATTAATTAATAATTATGAACTACATAAATGAGGTATTTGTAGCTTCAGCTTACTGTGTGACTTGCGGTTGTTCTATATTACCAAGATATTTACTACGTGTTGTTCTTTATTACCAAGATATTTACTACGATGGAAGGAAAGTGTTGGTGGATATTTGATTGTGGCTGTACTGGAAATATCAAAGAAAGTACAGGAAACCAGACTACAGTAATATAGTTCAATGTGAGGGAGGATTTGAGAGAGAAAGGTTATAGTCTTAAATACAGCAGGGCTATATCAACCATGCATTGTAGAAAAATTTGTCTTGTGAGTTCTCTTTCTAACTTATTATTTACAGTTGGCCACACATGAAGCTGGTATGGCTCGTTACTTGTGAGGTGGCTACAACGAAAGTCTCTCTCTCTCTCTCACACACACACACACAAACACAGTCTCTCTCTCACACACAGTCTCTCTCACACACACACTTCCTCTCTCACACACACACAGTCTCTCTCTCTCACACACAGTCTCTGTAGTTTGTTGACAGGCAGACAGTAAAATATTATTACTATCTGCTTGTCAACAAACTATAACTTTTGTTCACTTTCCTTCCTGTTGTAGGTATCTCACAAGTAGCGAGGCGTAGAAGATTCATGTGTGGTCAACTGTACACTCAGATACCACAGTCCCTAGCCCACCTGAATCGAAGCCCGAGATCTGAAGCAGGGAGTTTCTAGACGACAGCCCACCCAAACCATCACAAGGCTACACACACACACACACATACAGCCCACCCAAACCACCTCAAGGCTACACACACACACACCATCAAAAGGCTACACACACATTTCAAACCAATGGAGGCTTTGGGTGGGCTGTCGTCCAGAAACCACCTGCTTCAGATCTCGGACTTCGACTCAGGTGGCCTAGGGACTGTGGTATCCGAGTGTACACTCGCAATTCAAAATATGTATCCAGGCTTTAATCGAGTAGCCTGATCGAGTATAAAGCGAGCTCAAGCAAATATAAAACAGCATAAGCGTTGTAATTGGTTCACTAGTTTGACAAATGTTTCGAAACTTCAACAAGACCTGGATACAAATTTTGGATTGCGAGTGTACGCCAGTCTTTATAGATCTGTATTGTCTATAGGTATATATATCTTGTATGAAAAAGACTAAGTTGTGTACCCTAAACAGAATGTAGTTACATCAGAATATATTAATGGTTAGTTTTGAGTAAAACAGTGGTTGAGAAAGGTATGTGTGTGTGTGTGTGTGAGTGAGTGGGGTGATGGGGACTTAGGCCCGTAGTTTTATATAAATGTAAGGGTCCTTACTGGAGCTCTATGAATTCTCCAAACTACTCCGGGCAACAGATTCCCTATTAGAAATACTGAAGGGTTCTGTGGCCTGGATTATTTTGGAGGATTTAGTCCTCAAACTTGTAGAGTATAGGGCCCAGGAATGAGTGAAGGGCTGATTTAAATAGATTAATGTAACTGAGGGCAACCACCTCATCAGGCAAAGAGTTCCACAAACTAACACATCTTACTGAGAAAAATCTTCTCCAAGCTTCCAAGTTGCATTGGGAGTGTAAGATGTTAAATCTGTGCCCCTTTGTACACTCGCAATCCAAAATATGTATCCATGCTTGCTTCGAATAGCCTGATCGAGTATTAAGCGAGCTCAAGCAAATATAAAACAGGATAAGCGTTGTAATTGGTTCACTAGTATTGTACGTACAAACAAGGTAAAACAACAACAACAACAACCACTACTACAACTACAAGACTTATATACAAGTAAGTTACCAAGTTCTGCCCAGAGTTCAAGCCTTCAGAACTGGTACAGTATGTCAAATAATTCGATATTTCAACAAGACCTGGATACAAATTTTGGATTGCGAGTGTACATATAATAACTTAACCTAACTTAATTTAACTATCCAACTTAACCTAACCTAACCTAACCTAACTTAACCTAATTTAACTATCCAACCTAACCTTTTACGCTTCGTTCTGAGAATGATGTGTATGACAAGACTAGATAGAAGAGAGCTTTATAAAACACAATACCCTAAATACATAACACAGATGGAATTACACAACTAAAAATAAAACTTGTAATAAACAATTACTACAAGGGACTGACTGTATGGAATATGAAGTGTGGATAAAATAAATATATAATGTATACATATTGGTTGATTCCACAGTGGTATTGGTTTGTTAGCTTCCCAACCAACCACACTTGTGAGGCTTCATTATTTTCCAAAAGCTGAGTATCCACATTCACAAAATCTATCAAACAGTTAGATAATGATGATCACTGTATAGTTTACTCACCAAATTAATTAAGAAGACGTTATCAGACTGTCAATTTGGCTTTAGATCTGGCCGATCGTGTGTTTCAAATCTTATAAGTTTTTATGATAGAGTAACGGAAATACTACAAGAAAGGGAGAGGTGGGTTAATACTGGATACTTAGATCTGAGTAAAGCCTTTGATAGTGTCCCACATCAGAGACTATTATAGAAAATAGAAATGAAAAGCAGTGTAAGGGGACAGCTATTCTGCTGGATGAAAGACTTCCTGATTAAAAGAAGATGAGGACAGGTAACAGAGAAAAGTTTTCAAGCTGGAGAGAAGTAAAGAGCGGGATACCACAGGGTTCAGTATTATCGCCAGTTATGTTTCTGAACTATGTGAACGATATGACTATTGGTGTAAGTTCTGGTACTTATATGAACATGTTTGCAGACGATGCAAAACTGATACGTCAATTAACACATATAGATTCTTGTGCAGCACTCCAGGAGGATATAAATAAGAGATATATGAGAGGAGCCTGGAGTGGCAAATAGAATTCAATTCATAGAAGTGTCACTTTTTTTAGATGGGTGAGAGCAGTCAAGGACCACACGGCCAGTATAAACTAAGAGACAAAACACTAGCAAAGTAGCAGCAGGAAAAGGATCTTTGTGTAATAGTCAACTCAAAAATGTCACCTGAGAGACCTATCAATGAAAAAGCTTATGCATTATTAGCTAACATGCACGTTTTATTTACATATATGGATGAAGATATGATGAAATAATTATTTATAGCGTTCAAAAGGCCAATCTTGGAGTATGGTGCAGTAATATGGAGCCCACACCTTTAGAAGCCTATAAGCAAATTGGAAAAGATTACAGAGGGCAGCTACAAAGATGGTGCCGGGACCGAAAGACTTAGACTACCCTGAACGTCTACGGTAACTAAATTTACCTACACTACAAGAAAGAAGAAAACGCGGCGATATTATAATGCTGTTTAAATGTATAAATGGACTGGAATGGATAGACAGGAATGAATTTATCACACCAACTGCTAAAAGAACAAGAGGACAGGAAAGACGAGCGGACTTTTGTTTTTTTTTCCAAAAAGATCAATTGTGCAGTTGAATTCCTTGCCGGATGAAGTAATGAATGCAACAAATATTCATGCTTGAAAGTGAAATATTATAAAATGAGTAAAGTAGACGGGACACCACGAGCCTAGGCTCCTTTTCGAAGAATCACAAATAGGTTATCACATACATGCAGGTATTGAAAGCTCACTGCGAAGGTAGCATCAATGTGATCGCCCTGATTATAGACATTTCCTTACAAAATGCAGAGTCGAAACGACCTGCTGCACAAAGCTCTACATAATGGTGTAAAGCAGTAACACATTTTTATGGAATGATATATATCGCCGTTTGACATGTATATGCATACATATATACATATACCAGGCCTTCATCTCCAGGCTGGAGGTAGCCCCGTCACGTCGCACACCCTCCGAAACAAATGCCCAAAAGTAGAACTCCCCCCCCACACACACACTCACATAAACTCCACATCTCAACCCTCCAATCCCTGTTGGAGGAGGGAGCAACACCCACCGCACAACCGCATCCCCTTGTGGGACTACAAGGGGCACAGCTATGTTTACATCCATAGCAAGGCCTGACAGCAAAAGCTGGTTTACCCCTGCCACTTCACTATGGGGCAAACTCCCCCTCCAGCATTCAGCCGGCCATGGCCCACACTCAATGCAGGCTTCTCCAAGGACTGTGAAGCCGCGTCCACTCTTCAAGCATTCACCACCCACCTCCACTCGTTTCTGTTACGCGCAGTCACTCTACCTTGCTCCACAGATATACCTCTTCCACTCAAAGCTCCTTTCACGGTGTGCATCCATTTCCTCTGTGGCCTTCCTCTCCTCCTTACACCTCCCACATCTGAGCCCCCAATCCTCTTTACCATTCTATTCTCCTCCATTCTCTCCACATGTCCAAACCATCTCAACACACTCTGCTCTGCACGGCCTGCTAACTCTCTCACAACACCTGTCCTTCTCCTCACTTCCTCATTCTTGACTCTGTCCATTCGAGTCACACCACACATGCTTCTCAGACATCTCATCTCTACTACATTCAACCTTCTCTTCTCACATTATCCAATATTCCATGTTTCCGCTCCATACAGTGCAGTAGGCACTGCTATCCCTTCGTACAACTTCCTATTTTCGTCCATTCTAAGTGACTTACAGCCAACCATCCTATTCATTCCTCCTAGCACCTTTCCTATGACCACAAATTCCAATATTTTGTTCTTGTCAATATCAAGACGGCTGGTTATAATTTATACAATTTATACAGGATGTTCAGGAAAAATGTAGCAAAAATCAAAGGGTTTATTCCGGAGAAGATTATGAATACAAATAATAAAATGAGCATAGTTCAAAATTTCGATGGTTTGGGAGTTACAGCACATGATAGTGTGGCAAACATTAGGAATAATCCCGGGGTACTGGAACGTGTGCGACTTTCACGTCTACGACGAGCTGCAGCATACATTAAGCAAGGAGGCCGGAATTTTGAACATTTGTTCTAAATGTGGATGATATACTAGGCCAACTAGGGTAAAGCATTCCTAGCAAACCTGTCACGTACTGTAACTGCCCAACTATTTAGATTTCGTACTATGACCATATAATGATATGTAATCAATATTCTCCGGAATTAACCCTCTGATTTTTGCTACATATTTCCTGAAAACACTGTAGACTAAGAATAAACATCATGAGTGGTGCCCGAGTCGCTGTTTCGAATGAATCGCCGCCACTGATTAATATCCTCTTTAAAACCACAAAGATTTTCACATGCTTTGCAATTAACTTCACAAGGCAAAACACCGTTAAACTATATAACTCATCACTTGGTTGAGTATCTTAAGAAGTCATGTGCACCCCTTTGGCCCCAGCCACTTCCTTTCTATTCTTCTACTGTTTGTCATGTCCTTCTATTTTCGCCGTGCTTGCTATCCCACCAATCTTTCGCCTAGTCCAGACGTGAGTAGTAGTCCTCCGTCCAGCAGAGTTATCCAGGCCTAGGGCGGCCGTCTTTCATCCTCAAACCTAATAATAAAAGAGCTTGATAGTAGGCTACTATAGTCCAAACACTCTTAAAATGTGGTTTGGGTGGGGTCGTGAGGGACCTGTCACCGTTTACATCGGCGCCACGTTTCTTAAACTAGCGATTCGTAGCTTGTGTGATATAATGTAAAATACCCGAACATGTAACAAAACAATTTTATAATATATACTTAAGCATACTTAAGTATGTCAATGACAAATAAACTTTATAATGCATCGTCTTTATGTAATAATATAGAAATGTGGCATTCACATTTCACAGTGGTGCTACGAATATGTTGCTACTTTTATTTGACATTCGTCATAGTTCTAAGTTGGGTATGTAATGCAACATTTGTGTTTATAATACTTTACGAAGAAATGGAAGTGATATATATACTCGTTCCTTAATAAAAATAATGTTAAAACTATCATGAGCGGCAATACCCATCACTCCCAACAACTGGAACACGGTACATATATATCTCCTGGGAGGTAATTAACAGGGCAGGGGAGTATTTAAACTTCTGTCAAGTGCTCCCACTGTTCATTTTCCATCTTGACTCTGACACGATGGCAGCTCAGCAATAGGTGGAGTATAATGTAATGGAACTATTGTACTTAGGATGTAAAATTACATGAATCATATGAACGAGAGAGATTCATAAAGTAAAGAAATTAGAGTATACTGAGGAGAAAGTGAAAATATAGATTACAGGAAAAAAGGAATGATTGACGAAGAGGGAGGAAGAGAGGGAGGCGGGGAAGCAAGACACGTGGTCACCAGTTGGTGTTTGGATGTGGTGTAGGGTTGGACCAGGATTAAAAGATTGTCCTGGGGCAGACATGAGGTGAAGGTATGTCAGGTCACCCTTCTGTCAGTTAGAGCTCAGAATTCGCGGCAACCCTGTACAGAGGGACAGGTCCCACACGTCCCCACCCAAACCACATTTTTAGAGTGGTCGGATTATAGTATCGTGAGGAACGGGACCACAACCATCACCCTTGGTATCCACTGATTGTATGTGACTAACAATGGTGTGATAAGTGAATCAAAATAACGTGAAACGGGGAATCGAAACAATGAGTATGATGATGCAAATGGGCTAGTGAAACAGTTTTGAATCGATGTTGATGGTATGTGAGTCAATGTTGATGTTATGCGAGTTGATGTAGATGTTATACGAGTCGATGAAGATGTTATTCGAGTCGATGTAGATGTTATATGAGTAGATGTGGATGTTATACGCGCCAATATAGATGTCATGCGAGTCAATGTGGATGTTATGTGAGTAATTGTGGATGGAGTTGTGTCGTCAAGGTGGGAGTCAAAGTGCTATGGTCACATCGGTAGCTAATAGTGATTGATTGATAAATGATGTCATACCATCCGGCGGCGCAACAGCCAGGGTCATATAACGCCGAACACAATATTGATTAAAAAAAAAAAAAATTGTATTATTAAAAATTCAAAGGAAAAAAAAATAACACTCTAAAAGAGGAAGCCATAAAAATCACAACTTGTAAATCAAAAAGCCAGAAATTCACAACTTATGGAGGTTGATTGAGTGATAGGCTATTAGGCGCCGCAACAGTGAAGTCGTATTGTTGCTAGTCGATACTCGAGGCATAATAATAATATTCGAAGCATAGAGAGTAGGGCCTAATTAAACCAGGCGGAGTTGATTCCACTGGTATGTTTAGCTAGCTGTATGTACAGTTGAGCAAGTAGAAAGTGCAAGATAAATATGGCTGTATATGGCAACATCTTCACCACCACTCAAAGATCAGCCAATCACATTCCACCATACATTGGCTCTGGGTTCTTAAACGTGATTCATTCATAAGGATACGAGGGCTTACTACAAAGAAATGTTAGATGTTGCCATATACAACCACATATTTCTTGCACTTTCTACTTGCTCAACTGTACGTGTATACAGAACAAATTTTGAAAATCCCACAAGCGTCTCTCTTTCAACTGTTGACTCGTCTGTACGTCCTTGCTATAGTGTTACCGAGGGAATAAATTTTACCAAGCAGGATAGATTGCTCGAATTAATTGCGTTATCATGAAGTGGATGATTATAGGAATTTACATATACGTCGTTTATTTGAGTTGCATGTATGACTGATGTGTATAAGTATATAGGATGTTAAGGTTGCTAAAACTAGGGCATTCGAACTAGTGTGTGTGGTAGAAGGGGCAGAGTGATATGTTACCACCCCACCCAGTCACCAACCGTACAGCCAATTTTCAGCCAGTTCTGCCTCACAAGTCTCTGCCTGTACAGTCGGCGGCAGAAGTCCTGTCGCCTCACTTGCTTCACCGAGGCACGCGATGCTCATAGACTCGAGATTATTAGGTGTAGAAAACATGCGTATTTCTCGAGTCCATGAACACTGTGCGTCTCGGTGAAGCAGGTGAGGCGACAGGACTTCTGCCGCCGACTTTACAAGTGTTTCTCGTCCTCAGTCTCTTCCACCTCATAATTTCCCTTGTCTATCGCAGATAAGGACGATGGTTTGAAGTCGAATAAGCATCGGACAAGTACCAGCTATTCTCAAGGCTTCATTGACTATTTATCAACCAGTTGCTCAGATAATTGGTTGTTAAGGTAAGACGAGGTAAGGGAGAGGGAGAACCGGCTTCTCGTACAAGGCTGGCTAGAGGCTTACATATTTTACTGTATTAGTTCCCGACAATACATCGATTTCTGTTTCATATGAAATAACATTGTCTCGAGTATTACTTGGAGCAGTTGCTCGAGAGTACAGGAGAGAGATTCTACGTTGTCATGTTATAATGATTTTTTTGTATGATTATGAAATGAAACATATGATCATAGATAAACAAGACTGTGATTCAAATTGACTATTAAGTAGATATAATTTATCAGTGTTGTGTAATATCGTATTCATATCTTTTGTTGTATTGTAAACACTTGGGATAGTGTTACTACCGGTGTGAACTACAAGCACCTTGTAGTTAGTTAGCCTGCCTGCCGTGGGAGCATCGTGTAGAGAGTGAGGTAGCTGGTGTAGAGATGCACGTGGTGTCTTGATGTAGGCAGGTGGCGTGTAGGCACGGCATGGCTGGGAGGAGTGAACCTTCCAGGACGAGAGCGGTAGCCAGAGTGAACGACAGAGGGGTCGCGGCCACGGAGGAACGGCCCAGCCTCCCAGGTGAGGAAGAGCGCGCCCGCACAGGTAGGACCAAGGATGAGAGACAGTCTCTCATCCTTGGGTAGGACAGGGGAAGATGAAGATGCGTGTCGTCAGCCAGGTAAGATGCCAGATGCTTCAAGGTGCTTGGTATTCACTACAGTATAATTCGTGCTGTTTGTTCCTGCACCTTTCTAACTATATCTTTCAAGTGTGATATTTATTTCACGTAAAACTTTCAAGCAGTAAAAATTTATGTCCGAAAATCACTTTATATAATATGTCTCTTTATATTTCCATTATTAATATGGATGAGTTTAGAACTAACTTAATTGTCCATCATTAAAACACTCGTTTACTATTTCTCCACCTGTCATCATACTCTAGCTCCCACCCTCGAATACTCTCTCTCTCCTACAAACTCTCCGCTCTGTTCTCATTCCCATTCCTGATGTTAATCTCACACATATTCATGTATTAAATATGTTTTCATATTTAGCAATTCCTGCCGTAAAATTTACGTGACTGACTGACATATCTCAGTAATTCAAACTTTCGGCAGACTGCAGTGGATACATGTGTCGATTATTTTCCAGATTTAACACAACACCACATATTTAGATATTTTTTTAGGGCTTGTGTGTTTTTTCAAATAATATAAAATGAATATATTTACGTAATGTTGTTGTTGTTGATGTTCTCCCAGAGTAGAATGGCCTCCTGCCCCACAGACCCCCGGTACACTCTGGTAACAGTAAAAATTAAAATAAAGAAAGGGCTGGCCCTATATGCCTGGGCTACCGAAGCACATCTCAGGGAAATGGGACCAGAGCTTACTGGACCAGGGAGTTTGGGGGCCTCTTACCGCCAGGGAGATTGGGGGGAAGGTCTTTGATCCCACAGCAGGTGCTTTGGGCCCAAGTCCACGTTACCGCAAGAGCTACAAGTGGGGCCGCACCTTTCATGAGACCAGCCCTGAAGGGACCATAAGGGGGAGGGAGTTTACACTGCTGCATGCAAAGGTAAATGTATCCCCATGTGCTGGCGGTCCACACAGCAGTGAAGAAAAAAAAAAAAAGAGCCTCCGGTTGCAGTACACCTCACGTGGATTCTTAATTCATGTGGGCAGATCTCGTCAAATCCACTAGAAAGTGACCAGATCCTACAACAATCTTTATTCACAGAGAATAAAGTCAGCCCCCTGGGCAGTTTACGTAACGTAATGTTGTCCAGAGTTATATGGGTGTTAAGTTACAAATATATAATAATAGCAGTATATGGCATTTCATACTTCACATTATTACCAGCTCTGTGGCCCAACCCTACACCAGTCAGGACTTAACGAACTTCGTCAGGTTGCCGACCATAGCAACGCCCCTAGCCTTGAGGTACACTGAACCAAAGCACAAGCTCTTGTTTCCATGCTATGATCATTTTCATATAATTAATTTAAGACCAACTCTGCCTCCTCTCACCCACTGCCTTCCTCCTTCCCCCACACTGAAGCAGTGGCTGCGGGTTTTGTATGGGTCAAGGAGAGGGGCGTCGCTATTGTCGGTGACTGTACTAGGGGTCTGCACAACAGCAATGAGGGTGGAATCATCTGCATAACCATACAAGTCATTCTCCAAGATGTTAAAAAGTTCAGAGGTATACAGTAGGAACAACGGCCCTAAGACACTACCTTGGGGCACTCCAGACACTAATTCTACTCTTTCACTCCGCACACCATCCACAACTCCATTATTAAAGCAATCAACTATCTCTCGTATCTTTGTACTATCCACTATCCCATTCTCATACACCCACCTTTCCCCTATCCCCCCTACAGGGAAACATGGAGAGCCCCCCAGCTCGCAGCCATTGCTGTCCACTCTTCCACTGTGGGGTCGCTGATGGCTGGCAAGGACAATGCAGAGCTCATTCCCAGAAAGACACTGGCCATCAGCATTGTCAAAATGGCTCACAAAATGGCATCAAAAGAAGTTAAAAACTTAGAGGATATGTACTATTGCGGACAATAATTTCTTTCCACTCAGGGGTGACTCATACAGATATCTTACCATTGTTTTCATGTACTCCTATGATTGTTTTGCTTTGATTTGTGTATGAGTGTTTCCTGGAAGTTAGAAGCTGCTTCTTTATTAATTTATAAGAAAAATATACAGCTCACTATTTGAGAAAGGCAGTCAAATGGTTACTAAAGTCACCCCTATGAGGAAAGAAACTTGTGTCCACAATAGTACGACTTCTAAAACCTCCACGCCGCCTCCCCATTTAGCTTCACCTCTTGATTTATGAAATATTAAGAGGGGTAGGTCACCGAGGTAATGCTTTTACCAATACTGATGGTGTTTGCAATTGCACAGCAGTGTTCACCTCAACCTATCATACTCAATCAATCAATCAATCAAAAACATCTTGTTCAGTCTCCAGTACAAAATATCATTGGATGAAGGAGGAAGTATTACCATCATAAATTATATATAGTTTATTATTAAATCCATAATGCAACTTCAATTTCCCAATAAACTTTTAAACACATTAATATTCATAATTTGGGCAACGTGACAATTACGTCTGCACTGACTCAATGACAAACAACTTACGACGTCTATTCTTACGTTATGAGGCTTTTGGGGGATGAGATGCTTCGTTACTGTGGTACACAAAACTTCATTCACTTAACCAGCCGCAATAGGACTGAATTATCTGCGATTCGAATGACTCGACACATTTTGCCATCAGTCGTCTGTTATTTAGTTGTTCGCACCACAAGCAATTCAGTTACATTGTGGTTGGTTCAGGGAATGAACTTATGTACAACATATTAAGTGTGGTGAAATGGAGGTGACCGATACTTTTCGAATGTTCTAACGAGACTACCTCGGGCTAGGTGGTCTGCTTTGTGGCACAATTTAAAAAGGACAAATTATTAAACCTCCAGTTCGCTGACATAAACTCTAATATAATGTTCGTAGTGCATGACTCACAACAGAAAATAATGATTGATTATAAAATGAGAGTAACCAATTAACACATAGTTTCGGATAAATTAAGGCTGTACTATCAATTTTCATGGATGCTAGACTGGTTAACAAAATGAAAAAAAAAAGCATCCCTTCTAACTGCAATAAATTCATAATGACAAATATAATATATAGTTAGGCAGACCATCTCTTTTGGTCGCATTGGAGAGCTACTGAATCGTCCCAACTATACAAAGGAACAGATCACTTCAACATACGTGTAGGGGATCTCTCTTTTGTATCATAGATTGGAGGAATCAGTAGTCATCTAATTTGCTGCGAAGAGACGATCCCCTTAAGGGAGTACTAGTTGATGTTTGACAATAATGTCTAAGTACAAGTGATTGATTAACAGTGTGGTTAGCATGACGAATTTCACGCTTTCTAACCTTAAGAAAATAACAATCACACGTTGCTTTACACCCAATTGCATAAGCATTACAAAGGTATTCTCTAGTTTGTAAGGAATGTATAAAATTACAAAACATTAAAAGAATATCACCATTATCTGAAACCCTGATTACTGGACAAAAAAAATCACATGTTGCTTTACACCCAATTGCATTAAACATTAAAAAGATATTATTCTCTATTCTGGGAGGAATGTAAAAAATTACGAAATAGTTAAAAAATACCACCATTATCTGACACCCTGATTGATGTACATGTTATTTTACACCCAGTTAGAAAAGCTGTATAAAAGTGTTCTCCAAGCAGTTATTTAAGACACTAGAAATTATTCATAAACCTTAATCGTGTATGGCCATAGTCTCAGTCTGCACCAAGACCTTGAGTGGTCTTCATCGTTTATTTATTTCATCGCTAATTTATAGTATTCGCAGAGCCATTTGACATTGAAAATGTTTACTGAATGTGGTATACTTAACTGTTAAATAGATTAAATTAATATTTATTTTTATATTTGACAATGATTCAGACCCTAAGTAAAGCCAAAACTAAACAGTAAGATCTTAAATCAGAAGTATGATTTACATTAATGTGGGTTTCATTAGAAAAATTATTTTCAAAGCCTATCTGAAACATTTTGCACTTTCAAACTTTTTCACTTAGCAAACCTGCAGGCCAACTAAAATTCAATCAATTTTCAAACAATAACGACTATTTCTTTTGCTGGATTGCCTGGAAAGGCACGAACAGATACACTGACACTGAAGAACCCTACCACTTTTAAGCCAAGGTGCTGAAGGACAATATGGCTGGTATTCTTAGTCCAAGCCTGGCAAGCTATAGATAAAGACAGGCAGGTATCATATAGTGGAGGTTGCCTGTCTGTCAGTGTATGTGTCTGTTTAGTTACGGACACCTGTGCCATAGTTGGCTCCTCCCGCTTTCACTAGTTCTTGAAGGAAGGCCTCGTGGTCCAGCTCCATGGAACTCTCCAATGTTAGCTCCACCGCAAAGTTCTGTAAACGAGAGGAAACTTTTTGAGTCTTGTCCTAATATACAGTACTGTGAATTCAATATGCAGTTTTGTCTACTTCTCTATTGTTACACACCTTACTTCCTAATGGTCTAGTTAAGTAAAAAAAAAAAAACACTGTCATCACCCATCTTCTTAGCTCAAATTACTCCTGCCATGCCCGGTATTAAAAAAAGTAAAGTTTTATCCTAAGCTAAATATTTTTAATGCGTGTTCATACATGGCAAGGACTAGAACCCGGCACTACTATGAAATCATAATATAGGCTCCTACTTCAAGAGGAGGAAAATCATCTACTGCTTCGAAATGAGCCTAGAACACTTCGGCAAGGTCAGTAATGCAATCATACGAACAAGTGCGAAATCGAGATACTTTGTGATTACCATCACAAAACCATGGTCTCCTTGTTAGTTAACATGTCTGCAGAGATTCAATTCTTTATGTTGGTCCGAACAACAATAGTTCAGAGCTGCCACTGTTTCATCTGCCAAATCAAGGTCTATTTAATGCCTACAATAAAATCAGGTGAATAAACCTTCATTTTTTCACTCCACAGAGACCTATTGCAGTTAGTTCAGCACCCTACTCATATTCCAGATCGCCTTGGAAATCAGCCCAGCATTTTAGACTTATTTCTAACCTCTCATTCTATTTATATGCTGTTGAACTTTTCTCTCTATTGGGCTCCTCCAAGCACAGTCTTATTTCTTTGTCCGATTCTATCATTCCCATAACCAAAAGACCCCTAAGGGGCCTGCTGAGTGTATTCCATGCATCACCGAGGTGAACCTCTTGGGCATGGAGGCATGCATTCCATATTCTTAATCTCAGTCTAATAGAAACAACCATTGGTTTAATTAGGCTTGTTCTACTGCTGTCCGCAACAAGGAAGAACCTTTCAGATCGTACTGACGCCTTCAAACCAATGGATCTCGTGCTCTTTATACTTCTTCCAAGAATCGTGCCACATCTGTTCTTCAACAGCTAATAAATCTTTAATCCGTTTCAAATACAATGACCTTTGCAATTCTTCCTCCTCCTAATCTAGCAATTTTCGACTGGCATATGCTACTGGTAAAGGATATCATACATCCTGGTACTGTATAAGAACTGTTCCTATCCTAGCCACTAAGGGCCTAAGGCTCTGTTGTCAGTCCACTCCCATCTTCATCCAGTCGAGGTGAATATTTCTTTTCGTGTTTGTGATAATTGGTGTTTTGCTACTTGAAATTTTCTTTGTTATTCTGTGTAGTATTTTTCCTTGTCTTCAATCTTTATTTACTTGAAAGTGTTACAGTCTGGATTTAAAGTGAGTGTAAATTTTACAGTATCTCTACTGGAGATTGATTTGCTTGAAACAGAACCCTACTCCCGTCAAGGCCCGGACAGAGAGGCGCCCTCATGGTGTTTTTGAGTTGAAGACTCTGCCAACGTGCTAGATGTCTAGTGTGGTCACCCAGCTTGCCTACCTATTGTGGGACCAGACAGTGAGGTCGCCCCGTAGGGTAGCTGCTGTTGCTGACCTCTACGGTGTCTTTTCTTGGAGGAACTTTGCTGAGCTGCCTCCTAGTGGCAATCAACCCTGTCAGTGTATGTGTGAGTGGTGATAAACCAACACTTATGAGTTTTGCGCCGATTATACTAGGATATATCTGTGGCCGGCTGTAACATTGTGATGTGTTTTGATTATTTGTTTTAATTATTAAATGTATATATTTTACTCTTGTCTCTCTCTAACTTCTGAATTGATCTCGTCTTTAGTAACACGGTATTCTTCGACACTGGCATCTTGCCGGAAATCTCTCCAGCAACCTTAATTCTTCCATTTTCCCTCCTCTCATCCTTCCTGATGGAAAGGTTATCATTTTTTGACTTTATAATGCTGAACTCTTCTCTTAAATCTTTGCCTCTAACTCCACTCTGGACGATTCTGGCACTATTCCTCCATCTTCGCCCCCTCTGACTTTCTTATGCCTGCTATAAGCAGCTCTTCAAATTAAGTAATTTCTGCCCTCTGAACTTAGCACTCAGAATGCGTTTGGTTTAGAGGGGAGTCCTCCTGCTGTTCTCAAAAACAGTGCTTCAGTGCTGACTCCCTCCCTCGGCAAACATTTTCATCTGTCTGTCATCTAATACTTCTCCTTCCTGCTGGAAGTTTACTTTGTTTAACCTGTTTTGGAGAAATGTAACAGTCCCCAATCAACCAACTATCGCTCCATTGCTCTGAACTCTTGTCTGTCGTAAGTCTTTGAATCTATTCTTATTTGCAAAATTCAAAAGCGCCTTACCCACTATGATCTTCTTTCTTCTCGTCAGTATGGTTTCCATGACGGACATTCGACTGGTATCCTTCCTCTCTTATTTATGGTCATCCTCCATTCGGAATTTCGGTAAAATCTTTACTCGTGGCTAATCAAAGGCATTTGAAAGTTTGGCACAAAGCTTTAAATTTCCAAATTACCCTCATTCGGACTCTATCCTTCCGTCTGTACCTCTATCTCTGATTTCCTTTCTGGCCACTAGCCTATAGCTGCTGTTGTAGACTGTCACTGTTCTTCCTCTAAGACTATCAACATTGGTGTTCCACAGGGTTCAGTCCTATCACCCACTCTTCTTTTCACTAATGACCTTCTTGGTTGTACCTCCTCTCCTATCCACTCCTATGTTGATTCCACCCTGCACTACTCCACTCGGTTTGACAATCGCCCATCCCTTCAGCTCCTTTCCACATTACTTGATGATGCAGTGGCACCCTTGATTTCTGATCTTTCCCTCATCTCTGACAGGGACAGAGATAATCTTCTTGTTTTCAATGCCTCTAAAACACAGTTAATTTATTTTTCAACTCGCACTAATCTTCAAAATGGCTATAGCCCCCTTCCCCAACGACATGCAACTCTATCTTTCTCCTTCCCTTAATATTTTTGGAGTCCCTTTCTCTCACAATCTCTCTTGAAGAGATCACATCACGAAATTTCGACGATTAAAAAAAAAAAAAGGATGTAATCGATTACAAGTTAATGTAATCGTTATTACAATCATGATTACAGGAAGAGGAATATGCATGGATAATAACCAACTTAGTTACTCAGAATTCAATATTCTGTATTTCAACTTCATAGTGCCTATACTAAACAGTAGACTGACTAATGTAATAACTAAAGTAATTGTGGTTACGATTACATTTTAAGTGTAATCGATTACGATCACTTTATAAAAAATATGAATGTAATCGATTACGATTACCCCATGTCTGAATTCACGATACGGTACCTTCTAAATTTCAATGTTATGGCACAGCTGTACAGACCCAAAGGCTCCTTACCTGTAGAGTACACAAACATTAATGAACTTACTGCCAAAATTTCCTTGACGAGTGCCTTGTCTGTGGACATCTTGGCCTTCTTGATGGGGGAGACCTCGGTACCTACCCAGGTCACGAGTAGGAACTTGGACCGCTTGCTCATCTCGTCACCAGTCTGAGGAAAAAGGGACACAGTCACAATCATATCCCATGTATTATGTGATATAGCAGTGAAATTTGGAGTCTGATCCGGTAATCACAAAATATCTTAGAGTTTCGACTTGTTCGTATGTTTGTCTTATTGACCTCACCATAGAGTTCCAGGCTCATTTCGAAGCAGTGAATGGTTTTGTTAATCTATTTGTATGAGCTGATATTATGCTTCCGAAGCAGTGTTGGGTACTATAGTCTTTTTGAAATATACTGAGCACTCAGGCGTTGGCTGTTGGGAGGTTTCTCCCTCCCGCAATGGTGCCAAATCAGACCAATACACTTCGCTCTCTCTCTCATATCAGCTATTTACTAATAAGGCAATGTAGGTATATGAAAGTATCATTCATTTCTCATATTAACAATGATACTACATATATGTATCAAAACACTTGGCAGAGTATTTTTCCGACGTTGTCATTACACATAGGGTGAGTGTACTCGTGGATAGGTGCGTAAGCTCAACCTGTCAACTAAGGTCACTTTTCCTCTGGCTGCCACTCAAGATGGAGCGCACCTCTGCTACTCGCTATCATATTTTACATAGTCGAGAGAACTTATTTATATTGTGTCTCATGTATAATACAACATAATGTGTTAACAGAAAAGGAAAGAAATACTTTTATGGTTTGTTGTTAAAGGCAAGCTATATATAGGCAACAGATGAGAGAGAGAGAACAGGCGGTGTGCTGGTGATGGCTGGCTGTCATTTTTAATGAGGATCTAATTCCATAATCATCCAGACGAGATATGGCAATGTAGCAGCCAGGTAAATCTCTGAAGTGGCCAACGCCTCAGCATATTTCAAAAAGACTATAGTCCTCGCCATGAATGAATGCTTACGAATAAAATTTTAAGTTAAGAGTGAACTTTGCTTTTGTGAATACGGGCCCTAGTTCACAAGTGGTGAAAGAGATGGCTCGTGGAGGGTAATGTGCGATATCATTCAAGATCGAGTGCACCCCTTCCTTCCAAAAAAAATAAAAAATAAAAATAAGATAAGCATATCATCCCATCTGTGTTGTGCTGTAGAGGTCAGGGGGAAGAAGCTCAATTATCGCTTAGCCCTTCAAACCAGGAGAAAGAGGGTGATTTAATTGTAACAAAGCATGCACAATCTCAAGCTCGGGTTCACACACACACCTTCTGCCAGCACACAAGTATATGAGGATACCTAAAAAAAAGTTCCGTTTGTAATTTTAATGTTACTTTACTTTTTCTTTTTTAATTAGGACGGGTGCTCTGTCCATACAGCAGGTATCATTCACAAATTGTTTGGCGATTGACCATCCATTGAGTTATTAGACTGGCCGTTGAAGGGATGCAGCAAGAATCCCATTGAAAACAGCTTGGGTCTGATGGTGAACACATGGGAGCAGGCCTAGGAGAAGAAAAGGGGTCAAGATGTGCAGCATGTCAAGCTAGAATGGTAAGCACTTCGCCAAAATCAAGCTACCATTTCAGAGTCTCGCTCCAACTTTGGTCGAGTGTGGAAGTTCTCCTGGCGCTCTGCCTGTTGTTGTTTGTGTTGTTTCTGCATTCTTGTTTGTGTTGTTTCTGTGGTGTTCTTGGTGTTGTTTGTTGTGTGTTGTTTGTTGTGGTTCTGTGTTCTGTTTTGTTGTGTGTGTCCCTGGCTGATTGCGTGTTAAGTTGCTCGTGTTCAGTTGTTCGCTTCCCATCTAGGCCTTGCCTGGCCTGATGGAGAGCACGGACTCCTGCTTGGAGGTCAACTTGGCCATGTCGGAGGACGACGAGTCTCCAATTGAGGATCACTGGCCTGAGCTGCCCTTGCTCAACACTTCCCCTCCCCCCCTGTCCTCAGTCACTCCGCAGCACAGATTGCAGCCGTCTACCTCCTCAACCTCTACCAAGTGACCCGTTGATGCCTCGTCCGACTCCTCACAGGATTCCAATGATGTGGACTGCTTCTCTGCTTCACCCTGGTGTTTCTTCTTTGTATACCCACTCCTTGCCCTCGTCTAACCTTCCTGCTTTAGCCCCGAGAGATGCCTATGTCAAGCTCTCCTTCTCTGTGAACCAATCTACGGACATAAATCTGTGTTGGTTGTCTGATGTCAACAGGACTTTCCAATTGCAGCGTAAACTGGCTGAAGTCAGATGGCTGCCGTCACTTCCTGGTTTGTCTACATCTCTAGGAAGTATCAGGGCATCACTGATTGAGTTAAGGCTGGTGAATTTTTGTCTATGCCTCTCATTCTACAAAACTCACCTGAGAGGCCTCATAAGTTCCGCAGCTACATCCTTACCCGTTTTCCTATTGATGTTGACCCGACACTTGCCAAGGGATACCCTGGTGTGTACTCTGCCCATCGTTTTCTACAAGATGGTTCCCCCATTAGCTGTATTGTTGTTGTCTGGAGTCTTCCCGACCCACCTCCAATTGAGATTTCCTTTGATTTCCTCCTGTCTTCCACAGTGTGAAGTGCGGAAACTTCATAATGACCAGCCTTGGATGGATAATGTTGCATCTTGCCTTGAAAAGCTTTTCAAGTCCGTCCTATTCTCCAGGTCCATCTTCTTCTCGAGGTCGCTCATCTGCCCCCACTCCCCGGACTTCTACCTCCAAACACAGAGTTCACCAGTGATTGCCAGCTGGATGTCATCTCCTGGAAAGTATGTGGTATCACCAGTCATGCTAAGCTCACTCAACTCGAGGCTTACATTTTTCCTCATTATCCCAGTGTTATTTTTCTCCAGGAAGCATTTCCACGACAGCTGCTCGCTGCTGGGCAAGCTCCTCCCCTCTTAGGTTATGTGCATCTAATAAGGAATTGTCTCCCGACTTACATACATAGCTCCTTGCCACATCGCCTTATCCGTACCTCCTCTGATCCTGACATAACCTTTCATCTATTTGAGGTTCTACCTGGGGATGGAGTACTCCAATTATGTAATGGCTATTCTGCTCTGGCTAGACTCACTCTTGAGGTTCTTCCTTCTCTAACAGGGAATAGTATGGTTTATATGGGAGATTTTATTGCTCGGCATTATGACTTAGGGGATGGTTCTGGCTCCCATTAATCGTAATGGTGTTTGTCTCCTTTCATACATCTACAAGCATCATCTGACACGCTGGGACACTGGCGGTGCCACTCACTGCCGGGGAGGTACTCTGGATTGCATCCTCTTGTCTGTCCTGATAGTATCTCAGGTCCAGTACTCCTCAGTGCCAGATTTATTCTCTGATCACGTCGCTCTTCGGTTTCATTATTATTTACCTGCTGGGTCAAGTGCTTCAGCCACCCGTTTACATATTGCTTTGCCCCCTAATTATTGCCCGACTCATATCTTATTATGGTCAATGTATTCCCTACATTTGACATATCTTCACCTGAACAGTTGTACTCTGATCTTGTATCTGCTACTCATGACTTGTATGGGCTATACGACTCCCGGCCCAACCTGCAGCATCGCCAAACTGCCCACTTCTGGATGCTTGATGCACTTTTACATCATTACCAGATGTCTAGGGATGCTTTAGTCACCCTGCAGGAGTGTGCTCACACTGAGTCTTGGCAGCGGTTCATCGACAGCATCAACCAGCAAACGAATGGGGCTTCTATGTGGCACCTCATCCCGCAGGTTGTTAAAAAGACCCCGGCCACTGCCCGTCATCACACTCCCGCCGCTTATGCCCAACAACTTGTCAATGCCTGGTCAGAACAATATATCCCAGCCTTTCTACCCATCCACATACAAGATGCACTCGCTTCTCGTGCTGCTGTCCATCGGCTACGTCTAATGTCTGCTCTGCAAGATGACGACGATGATGCAGAGCAGATAACTGAGGTGGAGTTGCACTGTGCTCTCTCTCAGGGTAGAACTTCTTCCCCTGGTGATAATGGTATTACTTATGCTGTGCTATGCCTACTTCAACAAGTTCCTGGAAATCCTCTACTTTGAATGTACAATCTTTGTCTTTATGCCAGTTGTGTACCAAGAGCCTGGACCAGCAGCACAATAATACCCATCCCTAAGCCCGGCACTACAAAGTTCAGGGATATATCCCTTACTTCCTGTTTTTGTAAAGTTATGGAGAGGATCTTACTCAATCATCTCATGTACCGACTGCAGGATCGCCTTTCTCCATGGCTGTTTGGTTTCCTTCCCCAATGGAGCACACACCACTGCCTTGTCGACCTGTACTCTCACCTCTCCAGAGACAGTGTGGTGGCCTTCATTGACCTTCGATGTTGCTAATAGAGACGTCATTTTGGATCAACTGGTTGACTTTGGGATAAAGCGCAATCTACTACGATGAATTCGGGGCTACCTCAGGAACAGGACCTCCAGTGAGTTTTTCAGTGGTGTGCTCAGTCCTTTGCGCAGTTTTCATCTTGGTACGCCTCAAGAGTGTGTTCTCAGCTCAATTTTATTTAATATTCTGATGCCTCAGTTGCTCACTTCTCTCCCTGATATTCCTATAACTACAATTACGTGCTATGCTGATGATATCTGTGTTCATTATACCTTGCCGAGGGATCTCCAGCAGTTTCTTGACTCCTCCTCGGTGGCCTCCTCTCATGGTGGCATTATTGTCTCCCCAGATAAGAGCAGAATATTCACCTCCTGCCGCCTTCCTCAAGTTTGCCAAGTATTCACCATTGGAGGGACTGTCATTCCCATGTGTTCCCAGTACCACTACCTGGACGAACCAGTCAATATTTGGCCAGTTGTCCCTGCCAGGCCTCAAGACCATCCCTTTGTTCAGGACTTATTGGGTCACCTCCAGCGCTGACTTACACCACTTCAATGGCTCACTAAAAACTCCATCACAGTAGCCAGGTCCATCTTTATTGCTTTTATCCATTCAGTTGTTGATTACCTTTCCCCGGCTTTGATTCAACTTCCTAGGGCTACTCTGGAAATTTAAAAATTCTCGGCTGTCCAATGTCGACCAGGATAGTCAATATGCAGCAAGAGTTGCGTCTTCCACCATTAGTCGAGAGAATTTACTCTAATGTTACTTGCTTCACTGTCAAGTGCCTCCATTTCCCACATCTTTCACCCCACTACTCTCAGTTAGTCAGAACTTCTCTTAGACAAAACTCCCATCCCTCCCATATTGCCTGCTGGACGTACTCTTATAAGGTCTGTTTCCTCTATGCTCCGTAGTATTAATATATATATAATGGTTGCAGACATCCCCCCAGGGCCCCCTTCGTGGATGCTACCAACACCTGATGTGAGCTTCACATCTACTTCCAATTTGGAACTGCCTTCTCTACAGCAGCAGTTGGCTGCTCTGGAACATGTAGAAACAGTGACGTCCTCCATCCCAGATCCATACTGCCTCCACATTGATGGTTCATTGCAAGCGGATGGTGCAGCAGGTTGTGCCATTTTCTCACCTGACTTGGGGTCATCTCTAGGGGGCTGGGTTGGCCGTCGTCTCTGTAACCACTCTAGTTCAACATTGTGTGACCTATATGTCATTGTGGATGCTGTTTGTTTTGTTTGTCAACGTGGGGTGAATACTGACATCTTTTGTGACTCCAAACCTGCCCTTCATTCCTTCTCCAGTGTTCGGCCCAAAAACTCTTCTGTTTAGCAGATTTTGTCGCTCTTGGCCTTATTGCTCCATCGTAACTTGACTGTCAAATTTTTATGGGTGCCATCCCATGTAGGTTTACGTCACAATGCTCCAGTTGACCGACTCGCCAAGGAGGCCTGCCGTCTGCCTCCTTGTGGTGTTGGACGTCCTCTCTCCCCGACATGTTACCTCTCTAGAGTCCGCTCCGCCGCTCTCCTCCCTGTATTGCGATGCAGGAATGCAGAGAGGACCTGCCATCACCAACTACGAGTCTGTCTGCAGTTACAAATATTCCTACCGTAGTCGCGGCCTCATGGTTCGGAGGCACAATGTAGTCTCTGCTTGTTTGAGGCTTGGCTACCGGCCACCGTCGTAGGTTGCTTGGTTGCAGGGTGAGCCTCCCTTCACCGAGTGTCGCTTGTGTCGAGCGCCTTTTGCTAACACTATAGAACATAATTGTGTGGCTTTCCCCACTGTCGGACACTTGCTGCCCGGGGCCTGCCACTTGATGTGGTTTGTCAACACCTGCTGAACCACCAGGTTTTAGAGGAACTTCTGTGATACTACCCTCGTTCTGTCTGTATTATATTCTCGTGTTTAATTATGTTATGATTTCTTAAGTGTGTGTGTGTGTGTGTAGTCATTGGATTTTCATGGGTCCTGCCTTTTGATTGATGCCACAGCGCAATTAAAATTAAAGAAAAAAAAAAACTACCATTTACAACTTGATGTCTTCAATGCCTAAAAGATTACAGGAGATCACTGATGCTGAAGGGATTTGGTCTAGTTATTAGGGTTTTATCCTTCTCCTCTCTATATTATACATTGCAAGAACATAGTATTAAACTATGTTATATGGTAAATAAAATTTTTTGTTTAGTAAGGTTGCCGAGTTTTACTTCTTTTTATATCCCAAACATACGGAGCAGATCTTCTTAACAATATGAAAAAAAAGCATATTGCAACACATAATTTATTTAAATTAATCAACATGAACTAACAGCCAGTTTAAGCATACAATGTAGCAGTTGGCGATATTGAAACTTGCAGAAGGTTACTGCCTCATCGTCACCAAATTTCAGTCATAAGAAATATCTTTCTATAGATAAATATATAATAGATAACCGCACTAAATGATACCTGAAAATATTGTGAATGTCTGGAATTGATGAATGTGACTCTACTCCACTTGTTCCCATATTATGATCTGTATTCTCGGACTAATGACGACCGACCTCTCTCCAACTTCTTTCCTCGCAGCTGCTCTCCTTCACATTGTAGATTGTCAAGCAGAATAATGACAGCTTCAGTCAATGCAAAATGAAGATGGATGAAAATACTTTAAAGCATGGTCTGTATAGGCCTGATCAAAGTAGGGAATTTTAATGTATTTTACTTGTCAACCGAATTACCTGACATTGATGTTTTCCCACAGTTACCAGACCGGTACCCATACCCTACACCTGTAGAGATTCCGCGAATATATACGGCAGGCTGTACAGTTGCGCACCACAATCCCTATCCCACCTGAGTCGAAGCCCAAGATCTGAAGCAGGCAGTTTCTGGACAAGTCCACCAAAACTATCACGAGGCTACACACACCTCGAACCAATGGAAGTTTTAGGTGGGTTGTCGTCCAGATACCGCCTGCTTCAGTTTTCGGGCTTCGACTCTTGTGGACTAGGGAATGTTGTACGCGAGTGTACTATCAAAGACAAAAGTCGTGTCATTGTCTTGTCCGATGATTTGATGTAACTCGTGAAACATAATGAAAACCCCACCACAATAACGTCCATGCCCAGTATGGTTAGCTCTTTACCATATGTTTCCACCAAATTTAACAACACGACTTTTGTCTTTGACAGTACTACACTCGGTAATAAATTCTCTAACCCACCAAAGCCGAAGCCCGAAATCTGAAGCAGGCGGTTTCTGGACGACAACCCGTACCCAAAGCCTACATTGGTTCGAGATGTGTGTAGCCTCGTGATGGTTTGGGTGGACTGTTGTCCAGTAACCGCCTGCTTCAGATCTCGGGCTTTGACTCAGCTGGGCTAGAGACTATGGTTCTATTTGTGTACAGTCACCAGGTATACTAAATAAGCAGGTCTTGTTAAAGTTTCGAATCATCTGACATACCAGTAAACCAATAGGCGAGCCCACACTTTAATGCGAGTTGCCAAACGGCATTTTGATGGCGATTTCTAGGCTGGAAAAAATGTCCTATGTCGGGCAAAGTTATATTGGGCTTCCTATTGTGGAACGATTTATTATAACTTATTCAATATTTTTTACATATTTTTAACTTATCTTGGACTTATGAATAAAAATATATCTCCTATTATTTCAGAAGAGGCTTTTTAGTCCGCTTATATGCAAAGATAACAAAATTAGAATGATATACAAACCTATACAGGCCTTTTATAATTATATTTTACATTTTACGTCGTCAATGATAGTAACAGTACTAAATCACAATAAGATGTTGATAATATATTGGTGTCTCCGTACGATACGTTCTCCGCTGCTGCAGCAACACGTAAATAAACCCAGCACCATGGGATCCCCGCTGTATCCATACATTCAGTTAGCCTTGCGTCTGGCAGCGCAAGGTATGCATATTTCTAATGCTAATAAATGTGAAAATATGGCATTTCAACATTTTCTGCTTCATGGTATGGGTCATGCTAAATACAATTGTTAATATTTGTAGGCTGTTATACTCATGCAGTTCATGAAAGCCGCTTAATGCACACATTTCGACTTTTATTATTTACTAATTTATATGAAAAATATAGTATATTCAGCATATATTATGCGAAAACACAAAAGTATGTATTTTTTTATACATCTAAGTAAAAGGTCGTGAACTAGAATGCTAATTTTCTAGTGTAAAATAAGGTATGAAATTTAACTAAGTTACCCATGTCCAGCACTTAAAAAGTCGCAAATAAAAAATAGACCACCATCTGGCAACATCACTCAAAGTGTGGGCTCGCCTATTACAATGCTCATCCTGTCTCATACTTGCTAGAGCTCGTTTAATACCCCATTAGGATATTGGAAGTAGATCTGGCTACTCATAATGGCTCGTGACTGTATATTATCTCACCTGCAGACGAATGTAGGCAAAGGCTCTTTCATCATCGCCGAACTGAGTCTTGAACTCGTCGAAAGCCTCTCCCTTAGCTGAGACCACCACGTTGCTCCCTTCATACTTAAACACAGCCCTGGAAAAATATAATCACCATTAATGCATATTTCATCCCCACCGAATGGCATGCTACACTCGCCACTCTATTCAGCCTCACCCTACTTTTGCCGAAATTTGATTTTAGAAGGAGAGAAGACAGTCCTAAGTCTGAATGACTTCGTAGAACGAGGGAGGTCATAATAAGGTGAGACAACAATCACGAAGGGAACAGAAGGATAGGAGGTTGCTACCAAAGAGTTTAACACTACTCTCAGTCTTTTATATATATAATGTACACAACTGGTGAATATTGGAACACTACTTTCATCCATCTTACCGAGCTGCGACTTCAAACGCAATGTGTCAAGGCATCTCGAATTAAACTAGAGTTGATTTAGAACCTCACTCTTTATATAATTTCCCAGGTGAGGACATTAAAAGGCCTTCATGACTTCAATCCTCATCTTCCATAATATAGAATTAATAAAAAACAGCACAATTTATTACGGGACATACACCTAGCTGCCCCTTGAAACACGTATCCTAGTTAAGAAAAACCCACTTTTTGTAGACAGAAAGTATTCAATATGTACTCTGTACTGCTAAAGAGGGAGGTAGTTGCCTCCGAAACGTCCATATAAATACTTTCTGTCTACAAAAAGTGGGTTTTTCTTAGCATGCTGCTCTTCACGTCATTGTGAATTACCACTCCACCTAACCTAGCTTTTAGCGTCGTCACTTTCCGACGAGCCAGCCTCCACACAGACACCCTTCCCACCCCCAGCACCTCCCAGTATGAATCATCGACTTGTCTGGCCTACGGGGCTTCCATGAGTTGATGAAATGTTACTCTAGATTTTTGTCGATTTTACCCTAGATTGTCGAAGTTGACCATTAATTGTTGATTAATGCACTATCATACATAAGTTTATATAAACATCCCCTCCACGCACACAGGAAAAAAACAAATGCATTGTAAATTAATGGGTATATTATTTAGAAATATGCAATTGTAACAACATACTCTAAAAAATTATACTTCCTATACTGTAATGGGCTCACATATGAAATGAAGTCCTATAAACAAGACAAGTAAAATGTAAAAACAATTACATTGCATGAACTAAAGAATAAAGGGTTGTTTTTCTTATAAAAAACACAAAATATAATGTAGATACAGACAGTAATAATGTATACCCAATACAGTTTTACATTTTTACATTCACATAGCACTTGTTTGAATGATGCAAATGTTTCTAAATATCCATCAAGCTCCTTGTTTTACTTATAAAAATCGTAATGCTTTTTCAATAATGACATGAATAAGAAATTAAGATTGCCGATTGAAACAATAAAAATGCAATGTTGTAACACCTCCAGAGGACTTACATATTTGCAGCCTCACAACATGTGGCATCACTCTTAACATTATTCATTGCTTTTAGCATATTGTCATCAAAACCTAGGTTGTAAGAGGAAACATTAAGCCATTTCATGTAATAAATTAAATGCATGAGTCCACATAATGTTTCATTTTTGAGAGAGCTTCTTAATGAGGTTTTTGTTATGTTTAATTGACTGAAAAAAAACGTTCCACATCAGCATTTGAAAAAGGTAGTGGAAGGAGAGTGGATATAACAACTGATAAATTAGGGTAACATTGTAGGCCTGCATCATTTTTCCTATTTAACACTATCTTCCAGTATTGCATGAAATTTAGTTGTTTAGATAGTTCCTCATCCAAGTAGTGTAATCTCCACTCTTCATCCACAAGCTTTTTGTCAGCAAATTTTTGTAACTGGGGCAGTTCATCAAATAAAAATGCTAGGAAGGGAGGGTTAAGGGTAGATAGAGGCAGAGCGTGGGTTAATGCAGGCTACTATGTCATGAATTTTATCATTCAAAGAAAATCTTTTTTGGATTTGGAATACAGCTTCTATCAGGAAAGACTGACATAACTTCTGAAACTGAGAAAGTTCTTCTTTAGTAGCTGCTCCTGATATTCTCATATTATTTACTGATGTTGATGCACTCACTCCTAGATAAATATTCTCAGTTGGGACGAAAGTACTAGAAAACATGGGATGAGCAGGAGTAAGTCACGGGGATGATATGTACATTAATCGGACACGGTTGAATGAGAACCAGCCTGCCACCAGATTGGCAGCATCCCAGGCACACATATCCATAGGACGGCAGATTACCCTAAAATTACCCTAGTTTAAGCATTACCCTAAACACTACCCTAGGAAGGGTCCAATTACCCTAGTTTAGGGTATTTTACCCTAGTTTAGGGTATTTTACCCTAAAATGGAAGCACTGGGCCGCCGCCACCTACCTACCCCTTGGCCTCCTCCACATAGTCAGTCCCTTTGGATAGGCTATAACCCAGTTTGCAGGGTCAAAAGAGTTGACAGTTCTCAAATTCGATCAACCTCTTCCCTCCCACTCACTCACTTTAATTTCCTTTCCCTCATGTCCTCATTTTTCCACTCTGTTCACCTAGGCTAGGCTACTTCTCACACCATGTCCCTCCATATCACTCATACACCCAGATTCAATCATATATTGCACAGTTTACAAACCCTATATTGTACTCCCTTAATAATTATGTCCATAACAGATTAGTGTATTACGCATCACCATATCAACTCTACATTGACCATCAACCATCACGACTCTTTAATTGACACCTAAATCACACCTGGCAAACACAATGTTGTTGCTTTCACAATCCCAGCCACATCTACACGCTACATAATCCAATTACATGCACACACCATCTATCACTCCTTTTTCGATCCCAAGTGAGTAACTCTGGACCATAATAATTATAAGTACATAAATATAACCTTAGTTCTGTCAACATAAGTTTCACATATATATTGAGTGATATGCACACACACACACAAACTTATTCTCTCCCTCTCAGTCACCAAACGGGTGGAGGGGAAGGCTGGTGACTCATACCTCTGTATCATGACTATAATCGTCATCACTGTGTGACGCAGCTTAGTTCATTTGCCCATGCTAACTTCTATATGTTCTATATATTATCGTTAAACAGAGGGCATCACAAGTTGAGCTACTTTTTGTATGAGCGTTGTACAATCCTAACATTCAGGACGAATTAGATACATCAACTTTTTTTTAAAGCATGAAATCGGAGGATGCTGTACTTATTAATAATAATAAGTGCAGGACAACTGTGCTAGGCTTATTGACTTCACTTTAGTAATTCTCTATTCAGACATATTACACTGATTCCGTAGTTATTTACGCATATTTTCTAAACGTTTTTTTAAATTATTAACTCACTCTTTCATTCCGCAGATTCTTTCATTTATCCACGATATGATCTTTGCCAAACCACAGCTGTTCACATTGGTACGTTGAGGAGAACCACGTTTTGTTAAATTGAAGGCGACTGAATCCTTCCAACTAGGTCATATAAATGAGCCCGTATTAGTAACATTGAGGAGATAATTATATTCCCTGGCATAGTTTGGAGGAAACCATAGCCCTCAAACGTACCATAAAGAGGTTCTCCCCTTAATTTAAGGCTGTCGTGGCTCGAGGACACTGCACCACATAGTTCTCCCAGCTAGTTCAGACGATGTGTTGGTAATGGATAAAATGAGAATGGAAGAACTCCCTAGCCTGGAAAACCCTTGAGTAGGCGATGGAAAGGAGGCAGAGCAAGCACGAGGGATATAGAAGAAAAGTAATATAGAAGAAAAGAGTATAAAAGGAAAGAATATAAAGGATGAAAGAGGGAGGTAGAAATCGGTGTGGATATTTGAAGGACAGAAGGAATAAGCGAGGAAGAGTGACATTTCAGTGATGCCAATTTAAAGCTCTTCCTGATGCTCATAGAGGAAATACTAATTTAAAAACGTACACACACATTCCATCTCTTCACCCCTTACACACACACACACACACACACACACCTTTCCCTATATTTGCTTGCTGTCCCACCTCGCTTATCACATTATCCCTCATCCTACAGTGTGAATTAGGCTTCTTTTTTCATCCTCAAACCAATCACAGATATCCGAAACGTGAGTCACTATTGGCGGTGTAAAAACTAAAAAACCCTGCATTGGCAACTGTACCAGAGTTATAGGAGGGGGGAGGTTGGCGTCAGTAGGGTAGTCTAGTGATGACTCAGTGTGGGCGTGTCTACTTAGTACTCCAGCGCGCACATACACTCTCTCTCGCATTCAATTCGTCTCTACATCCCTACCACAAGCGAACACATAATGCACACACACAGTCATTCCGCCTCCTAAAACACATACGCACACACGGTCACGTTCATTACATCACTTCATCCTTCACACACACATTCACTCCACATTCGTCCCATCTTTTAAAACATACACACACACACACACACCAACATTCCGCATTTTCACCCCTAATACACACACACAGAAATAACCCAACCCAATATGAATATATCTTATTAATGAAAAATATCAATGCACCCATTTTTTAGAACAGTGTTTAATATGTTTAGATAAAGCCTAACATATGAGCGTTATTTATGAATGTAATTACGTGCTTGGAATCTGTGTTCCATACTTTTTATAAAACTCTGAGCAATAAACCTATTCTATTCTATTCTAAACTATATTTTATTCACATTCATCTCGTATGTACGACTTCCTGCTACAAATTGCACTACATGACCACACGTATCATGGACACCAATAAATTTCTCAACGGTGCATTCTACTATCATCTCTCTCTCTCTCTCTCTCTCTCTCTCTCTCTCTCTCTCTCTCTCTCTCTTAAAATGGTTTGTGACGTAGACCAACGACAATCACTCCCTCTATAGGGGTGAATCGTACTATCTTCAATACACAGAGACAACCTTCATTACTTTACCAACAACATTACACCCAGTTTTTTTGCAAATCACACACACACACACACACACACACACAACGGTATATTTCAGACTCCATGACTTTCTCTCCACTCCACTGTTGAGCTTTCTAATCCCACTTGAGAACACAAAACCATCACAATACTTTCTATTTGCGTGCTGTTAACCCTCAAGACTAATTAACAAAATTATATGGTCTGTCTGTTCTTGGGTTATTCAGATTAGTTGTCTTCGTAGGACTAATTTGTTGAGGATGAAAGAAGCCTGCCATAGTCCTGAAAGACCCTGTGGGCACGCTATAACGAGGGAGAAGGTGATAGATAGCGAGATGGGACAGCACAAACAAGGAAATTATAGGAAATGAGGGTGTCCTCTCGTAGCATGGTGTTGCCTACTGTGATTTGAGCAGTACTTTAAGGGTTCTGGTGCCCGTCAGACCCTAGAGTCAATCCCTCTCACTAATTAATTGTCCCTCTCTGCAGTTTGTCTTGGAAGTAATCTTACCGGTATAATTTCATCGTCGACCCCACCAACAATGTCCTTGCATACGGCCCAATACTTCCCTTGACGCTAGATTACATTGGACTACAATCGGCGGCAAATTCTTGTAATTTCACTCAGCGTTTCTTGAAGGATAACACACACACAGGATAATAATCGAAGGAACACATTCACCATACTTAAATACAATATTCAGGGTACAAATTAATAAACTCCTGATCTTTTTTTCAGTTTACGAGCCTGTGAAGCCTAAAATATTTCCATACTGTACTTCATGACTTGTCATGTGTGGCGACAGGACCTTTACAGCCGACTGTACAGGTAGCTCAACCACAGGAGAGTGTCGACACCTACCAGTTGATCTCTGACTTGTCGTCCCTTACGTCACTGTAGGCGTCACGCAGCCCGTCGCGGTCGATTTGCGTCATGGACATCACCTGTAAAAACAAAAAACACTGAGTTTAATTCCTGGTAAAAGAAAAAAAAATTATAAGAATTTTTTTCATATAACACGTATGTTTGGAAGGGCTTCGTCTGCTCTCATATCCTGTCCCTGTACACGGACATGTATTACCGGCAAATCATAATATT